>JAEIFU010001901.1:0-55166 GCA_018904235.1 Lordiphosa stackelbergi | reverse complement strand
AAAATTATACGACACCCCGAAAATTTCAGTTACGACCCTCGTAAGAGAATGGGAAAGCATAATACAACGAAATCAAGTATGCAGAATGAAAGCTTAATGAATTCTGCTTAAAATGTGATATTCTTATCTCTGATAGCATCTCGCGTTTTCAAGTAGCGGTTAAAAAAGCAAAAAAGTTCGATTTTTGACATGTCTGCAAGTGTATCAAAATTATACGACACATGTCAATGTGTTGGATTTAGTTAATAGTTTATTCTTCGAACGGTATATAAACAACATTTAATAATTAATAGAGTCACATTGAGCCTTTGCTACCTCGAAAAGTCTCTTAGGCCTTGAATTGACTAAATTTGTAAGTACATTTTGGTCTAAAAGAGACTATTGAGTCAAAATTTCGCTTTTGAGGCTTTCAACTTTCTCAAATTTGTTGTAATTGACGTAAGCACGCCTGGCAAAAATACCTACAATGTTCTCAATTGGGTTTAGGTCAGGGGAGCACGCTGGCAATCAAAAACATTTATATGGCGATCACTTATTAGGCGCTTGGTCTCTCTGCTCTTGTGAATAGATGCATTATCCTGCATAAAAACAAGATATCTTCCCATATTTTTTCCAAAAATGACAGAAGACGATCCTCCAATACTTTTTTGTGTTCTCCACTGTTCATCCTGCAGCTTGTGAAGCACAGATCAAGCGTTCCAGACGCATGTGAGGCTCCCCAAACCATTGCGGATCCGCCTCCGAAATAGCGTTTGCAAAACAAAGGTGGATCCTTACGCAAATCTCTCCAATAGTGCCGAAACCCATCTGGGCCGTCAGGATTACATTTTTTGTCATCAGAAAAATTATCAAAATGAAAAATATTGAACAAAGCTGTATAATCGAAATAAAGTTAAAATTTCATGCCGAGGCCCAGTTTCTCTCCAAGTTTCTTTTCCACAAATTGAAGTCGTGCTGTTTTGTGGTGCGGCTTTAAGAACGGAGCCTTTTTTAAGACTCCTCTGACAATGCACTCCGATGACACAGGCGTACTGCAACATGCGGCAAGTGTGGAGCACGAAGCAAACGAATTGCTAGCTTTGAGTATTATGAGACTTTTCCGCGGTCAGACAACTTGGGTTTTCTTCTAGTGCTATGCTTCACACCATATTCATCCGGATTGTTCAAAAATTTGGTGATAACACAACGTTTTCAGCCGATTTTCCGCGATATTTCGCTTGCACTAAAACCAACATCATTGTAGGCTCTTATCCTTCATTTTTTCTCTTCGGATAACAAACGCCCACGCGGCATTTTATGACAAATTCATTAAATTGTTAGCAGATATATAAAACGAGAGCGTAAGTTAAAGTCGGCTCTAACCGACTTCGATATACCCGTTACTCATGAAAAAACATGTTTAACAGCGTTGCCGCGTTGCTTAGTGTGACCATCCAAAAAGTATGCAACATTTTTTTAGGGTGGTAGCGGGGGGCTTGGTTCACTTTTTTTGCTTATAACTTGAGAACCGTTTATCCGATCTTTATCATTTCTTCGGCAAATCGATTAATTTTTCCAATTACTAACTATCTCTAGAAGGTACGAATCGTCTATCTTTAAAACTGTAGGAGATATAACTTTTTTCCAAATTGCGGGGGCGGGAGGGGGCGTGGCCAAAATTTGAAACAAACTTGATCTGCGTGCAGATAAAAGAAGCATTTGTCCCATACATGTCAAACCTCTATCTCTTACCATCTCTGAGATCTAGGTGTTCATACAGACGGACGGACGGACGGACGGACGGACAAGGCTAAGTCGACTCGGCTGTTGATGCTGATCAAGAATATATATACTTTATATGGTCGGAAATGATTCCTTCTGCCTGTTACATACATTTGCACGACTTTAGTATACCCTTTTTACTCTACGAGTAACGGGTATAAAAATTAATTGAAACCAAATCTTTCTCTCCAGCCGCAATATTTGAAATATGTCGTATAATTTTGATACACTTGCAGACATGTCAAAAATCGAACTTTTTTGCTTTTTTTACCGCTACTTGAAAACGCGAGATGCTATCAGAGATAAGAATATCACATTTTAAGCAGAATTTATTAAGCTTTCATTCTGCATACTTGATTTTGTTGTATTATGCTTTCCCATTCTCCTACGAGGGTCGAAACTAAAATTTTCGAGGTGTCGTATAATTTTGGGCAGGAGTGTAGTAGAAAAAATTGTTTGTAATTTTTCCGACACCCACCCGTCGGAATGTCAGCAGCAAAAGCTCGACAAAAATCGTCGATTGGGGTCATTCTTTTATAAACCGAACAGTTAAAAAATTTTTTATTTTTTATTTTAATACAAAAAAATCCGAAATTAGATCTCGACATGCCCATCAAAACGTAATTTGCGGTTTTGCACAAAAATTTTTTGTTAATTTTATACACAATGTCAAAAATCGTCAAAAACGGAAAAATGGAAAAAAAGGGTTTTTTAAAAACGGGATTTCTAAGGTTTGGTTTATCGGACAGCTTTCAAGTTGATTTTGGTGAAAAGTATTTAACTGTAGCTACTCAAATTATAATTTTATAGTTTTTTAAACTATTTAATAATATTAAGTAATTGTTGCTAAAAATTATTTATAATTTTTTCTCAATGTTAACCACCATGATATAGTTTCTAAGCACAAACAATTTATTGTCCTAAACGTAACTTAAATTTTGGTGTTTTCAAAAAGATGGACACTTTTATAGTTTAAAAGTTATGAATTTTTAGGTTATAAACAAATAAAAAGATGCCCTTAAAGAAAGCTTTGCCACGCAATAGGATTAAAAAGCTGTGTAGCTGAAACCTGGCACGTATACTTCGTATTTATCAAGCTTTTCAAAAATGTCAACATCACGCAGATCGGACGTCCATTTCATATAGCAGCCATACGAATGCTATGATTAATTGCATTTTGTTGTGGATTAGGGTGACCAGAGTTTTCAAAGTATATTATACCACAAACAAATTCAGCATTCCTATGGCAGCTATATGATATAGACGTCCGATCTGTGTGATGTTGACATTTTGAAAAGCTTGATATATATAAAGCCAACTCGCCAAGTTTCAGTCGTAAAGCTTTGAAACTGACTGCGTGGCAAATCTTTCTTTATTTGTTTATAACTTAAAAATTCATAACTTTAAACTATAAAAGTCTCCATCTTTTTGAAAACACCAAAATTTAAGTTACGTTTAGAACAATAACAGAAAAAAATTATAAATAATTTTTAGCAACAATTACTAATATTATTAAATAGTTAAAAAATCTATAGAATTATAATTTGAGTAGCTAGAGTAAAATACTTTTTAGCAATATCAACTTGAAAGCTGACCGATAAACCAAACCCTGAGAAATCCCGTTTTTAAAAAACTCTGTTTTTCCATTTTTCCGTTTTTGACGATTTTTGAAAATTATGTATAAAATTAAAAAAAAAATATGTGTGCAAAACCGCAAATTACGTTTTGATGGGCATGTCGAGATCTAATTTCGATTTTTTGTATTAAAATAAAAAATAAAAATTTTTAACTGTTCGGTTTATAAAAGAATGACCCCATTGGCATAATTTGAAATTAATGGTAAGATTTGGCATTGCCCATGACTTCTACATTCCATATATCCTCCACAAATCCCTAAATATTTGCAAAACAACAATTAACTAATTTCAAATGCATGCAAATCAGAGCAGTGAGACCGTTTCACACTTGGTGGTATTTTGATAGAGGGTGGTATTTTGGCGTTGAACAGTCACACTGCATTGTCCGCTGGGAACCCATCGGAATAAGTTGTCAATTTAGCTAGCGTACGATTTAGTTTGTCTGAGTACTAAGCTTTAAGCGTAGTATACACTTCCACCAAAGACTTGCCAAAACAAAAAACTGCATATAAAAAAAACTCACAAAAATTATTGTGCCAAAGCCCTTTGGCAGTCTCTTTGGTGGTAGTCCACACTTCCAACAAAAAGGCCTCAATTAAATACCGATAAAATACTAGATCCGTATTTTCTGTATCGTTATCGATAGCTCCCTGAATAATTAATTTTAATTATTTCAAGAGGTATCGCATACTGTCAATACACAAATATGCGTAATCGGATGAAATTTGAATAATTTTCCCATCAATGATTGAGCGCTATTTTCAAAGGAAGCTACACAACACCGTGAGACTTCAACCAAATTTAAACTGGGTAATAATTATGAATTTAATCATTACTAAATTGTCATATCTGCTCATCAGGCCCCGTAGGCAGGGGTGGGCAGTGAAGAACATGTTAATCCTTTGTATTTATTAAACGTGAAACTGTTAATTTTAAATTAAACAAAATACAACGCTCTAGGCAATGTAACCATATTACATGCATACATCTTACAACCTGGTCACACTGTCCCAAAACAAAAGAATTGTCACTTTTGGTATTTTTGTTTTGGCAAGTCTTTGGTGGAAGTGTATACTACGCTTTCAAAGTAAACCCAAAATGAAAAATATTGGATGTGGCTTTTGTACGCAAGACACCTGCAGACATAGCCAAAGAGAAAGAACCGCATTTTAATTTCCCTGGTTCGTTGCTTAAGCTAAGTTCACACAGGCAGATAATTTAGCCAAATTTTGATTAAAATGGAGATGATTGAAGATTTTACAGGATTTAAAACAAAAGCTATAGTTTCATACGCAAATAATTTAATCAAATATGCCCGGAAAGTTCCACAATTTGGCCTTTATGGCAAAATTTTCATCAAAATTTGTCCAAATTATTTGCCTGGGTGAACATTGCTGTAGACCTATTGTTTAATCTCTAATCATAGTAACAAGTCGTTCAAAAAAATCCTTCTCCTCCTGCTGTATGCTTTTTTTTTAAAATTGGCACGCAATAATTAAAACAAAAATTCGCCGATTGACAAAGCGCTGCCAACTCACTTTTAGTGCCTTTCCAGCCATCCTCTAACTCGCGAATGGACCGTCCGATTGTTTATATCCTTATCAATTCCGGTAGCGACGAGAGGAATCTAATACATTTTAGTCAATGGTTTGACTAATTTAACGCGATGGCTGAGAAATGTGGCTTACAGATCTGGCATTTTCCATTTTTTTTTTTTTTTTTTGAGATATTTGTACTTTGACCATCACTGGTTTTACTATTTTATTCTTTGCGAATTTTTCTTAAAACTTATTATACAAGCACATTTAATTCTCCGTTGAACGGTTGTCCCAGGGAATTTCGATACCGTTTGACGAAGTTATGCGCGCATTTCTAAGTACACCTCGACAATCTAGTATTATTTTTTAGTATGCCAAAATATTTTTGACAACCTTAACATAAGTGCCCCCTACAAGTTTAAAATTTTTATATAAATGTAAATTTTTATCACAAAGTGATTGTTTTAGTGACCTTTTTGATTGAAAATCGTAGAACTTTTTTAGGCAGGCTCTAGGTCATTAAGTTATGGATATTGTCCACAACTTTTCTAAAACAAGACACGCACAACACAACAAAGGAGGCTGGTTGACAGTATAACGCTATTTCATGAATACCAATTCAATCTTCAGCTGTCTGCGCCTGTCCTCAGTGTGTTGGCAGAAGTTGCTTCATGAAAGAATTGCTATGAACGCTTGGGAATCCCAAAGGCAGGCTTGTAGCAAAATCCGACATCAGCAGCAAACGCCAAAAACACTAAGGCTTTGATGTGTTGTGCATCCCGTTTTAATCGGCCCTTCTGTTGTTAGTGGGGGAAATTCTTTCTCCGCAGCCAAAACAGGCGCCAATTGTTTGAATTGCCCAAAGCGCAGACAGCTGAAGATTGAATTGGTATTCATGAAATAGCGTTATACTGTCAACCAGCCTCCTTTGTTGTGTTGTGCGTGTCTTCTTTTAGAAAAGTTGTGGACAATTTCCATAACTTAATGACCCAGAGCCTGCCTAAAAAAGTTCTACGATATAAATTTTTATGTTTCACAATTTTTGGGCCAATAAATATGAGAAAGGTGAATCGCTAGCATGGAACAATTTTTGACTGTGATCTGCGACACTAACTCGCTTATGGTTTCATCAAAATAATTTTAAATTTTAATTTCATGTACAAGAGTATCTAACTCTGACTGGTGCATTTTGTAGAGTCTGCAGATGTGTTCTCCAACTTAAGCCAACTCTAAATGTCAACTGTGGACTGTAAGGGTCTTCAAGGGTCTTCGGTGCCAAAGGCAAAAGCCAGAAAGCATATATATTCTTGATCAGCACGAGTCGAAATAGTCATGCCCTTCTATCCACAGCGGACTGTTTGTCAAAGACGGTAAGAGCTGGAGGTTTGCGACGCTTAGAAGGCATCATCTCCGACCACATAAAGTATATATGTATATTCTTGACCTGCATGACAAGCTTAGTCAATTAAGCCTGTCCGTCTGTCTGCTTCTACGCTAACTTATAACTTAGAGCGCTAGTCACAAAAGCTGCCATAGAAATGATCGGCCGGAAAAATGGATCTTTCTATATATGCCCTCTTAAACACTGTCGTTGTTAATCTTATATATTTTTGATCTGATCTGAGAAGTTTGGTCAAAATCACTAACCGTTAAAGCGAGCCTTTTCAAGTGTATTTAAACTTCGGCACAGACGAGGTTAGCTTTGCTGTCTCTTTTGTTTTTAATATTGGCTCCCCCGCAAATTGGGAAATCCCTCATATCTCTTACAGATAAAACAATGGGCATTAAAATGACGTATATACAATAGTATTTATTTCCAATGGTTGACAAAATGTATGTTGAAGTTTCCTTTTTGGAAGTAAAGATTTTACTAATATTTCGCCAGTCAACAGCAATTTAACAGGTATCTAGCAGCACCAACTGGTTTGTGGATTTTTGGGCTTCTCTTTTGGCCCGATATTTGTATAACATATGCCTGACGGCCTCGCCCGCTGTTTTTACTGCCCGAAAGTCCCTTCTGTTCCGCTCGAGCCTACTTTGCCTTTTCCTCCATATCCATCTGCCTTCGTCTTGTACGCCTTTTTTTTCTGGAGCTTCTCCATTTATCCGGTTGACATGTCCTATCCAGCGCAGTCTCTGTTGTTTTATGCGGTTGACTAGACTAGGATCCCCATTGAGCTCAAACAGTATAAATGAGGAAATATGAAAGGCACATTTATATCAAACCAGAATGCATCGATTTAATAATCAAAAGCAGATTGGTGCAAATTGATACGAAGACAACTTATAATAAAAATTGAAAGTGATGTGTGATAACAGAAATAAGTTTTGTTATGTCTGCGGCTGTTGCGTTGACCGACAGCATCGATTAGTCTTAAGACAAAATAAAGCTATTGCTGCAGCTTATAATTTTCTTTTCGATTGAAAGTGCCTGGTACGAACCCGAATTCTGTTGCTCAGGATGTAGTTTAAGACTAAAACAATAAAAAAAAACGCAACTCTCTCTGCCTGCCATTTGCGAGACCCATGACTTGGCACCGCCAAACATATCACAAGCCAGAAAGATGCTATTTTTGCGAAACCAAAACAAGTGGTCATAGCTACAAAACTCGTGATCGCATATTATACGCCAATGTATGCACTGCATCCAAAACAGTTGCAAGGGGAAATGAAATTTACCAAGAAAAACGGAAAATTGTGGAAAAATCTAGGAAAAAAGGTACTTGATCATTTTCGCAACATGGAAATCGATATTACTTATGTTTTCAATGGCAAACTGCAGAAGGAGCGTCATTTAATTTCGAATGATGATTACCATGATCTGGTGAGAGACTTGGGTCTTTCGAGACGGCAAACAGAAATATTGGGATCCCGATTAAAGCAGTGGAATATTGTGGAAAACGATTTCAAGGTAACATTCACCAGGGATATGCACCTAGCCTCATTTGAGCAAATATTTAAGCCTGATGATGTCGAAAAAAATCTCACATATTGCTCGGATGTCGATAAATTGTTTGAACATCTTGATTACAATCAGCAACCCGATGATTGGCGGCTATTTCTAGATGGCTCATGTAAAAGTAAGTTTTTCATGAAAAAACAGAATAATATTATAATCTACTTATAACTTGTATATGTATTAGGTTTAAAGCAGTTTTATTACATGAGAACCAATTGCCGTCGGTCCCTGTATCTCATGCAACGGATATGAAAGAATCATATGTAACAATGGAAAAGATTTTAAAATTAATAGGCTATGAAATCATAGTTGGCAGATTGCCTCTGACCTGGTCTTAACAATTCTTTTCGGAATGCAAGGTGGCTACACCAAATATCCGTGTTATCTCTGGGACAGTCGTGGCCAAGACCAATATAATTTAAGAAATTTGCCATCCAGAGTCAGCTTTCAAAAAGGCGATAAGGCGATAAGAATGTAACCAATATTCCACTGGTGCAAGCACATAAAGTTATCTTACCTCCTTTGCATTTGAAGTTGGGGTATATGAAGCAATTCGTAAAAAGACTAGATCGGAAAAGCGACGCATTTCTTCACCTTTAATCAGCATTTCCAAGACTAAGTGAAGCCAAAATTAAAAAAGGTTACTTAAATTTTGTTATTTTTACTGAATGTTGATTTTTTAATATGCATTTCTATAATTTTATGGCTTTTAGGCATATTTGTTGGTCCACAAATTCGAAAGATGATGAATGATAGGGATTTTTTCCATAAACTGAATACAATAGAAAAAAGTGCCCGGTTTGGCTTTGTTTCCTTGTGCAAAAATTTGTTTGGAAACAAAAGAAGCGACGACTATGTTGCGGTGGTAAATTAATTTCTGGAAGCCTACGCAGAAATGGGATGCAGAATGTCTATTAAGGTGCATGGTATTTTATATATTAGATTATTCTTGTCCATCTTTGCAACATGACTCTTCATATTGCTAAAAAGAGCAGCCATGGTGAATGTTGGCTTGTGGGCTATTGCGATTTGATCCCTGTCGTATAGGTCAGCTTTGGCTAGTCTTTCCGAGTACTGGGGAATATATGTCACTGATTTATATTTTTTGGTCTGTTGAGCTCGTGTTGTTGTGGATTCGTTTCCGATACCTTTGATGATGGACTTAATGATATTGTGGGGAAAGTCATTCTTGGTCAGTGTATTTTTAATTTTGATTTGCATTAAATTTCTCAGTGTGGAAAATTTGTTCTATGTTTTTTGGATGTTTAGAAAGGTAATTTAAAATCCGTCCTGATGCCGTAGGTTTTGTTGGGGTATATGAACTTTTAACTTTTAGCGTGTTGTCAATCCTGTGCACTGCTGCGTCTAAATATGGTAGTTTGTTGTCAGCTTCTAATTCTATTGTAAATTGTATATCCTTGTGATATGAATTTAGCACCTGTATAGTTGTTTGGATGTCCTCTTCTCTGACTATCGCAAAGAGATCGTCAACATATTTGGTCAAGAGTCTGGAGGTTTTAACTCTTTTTAGGACTTCTTCCATGACTATATATGCTATAATTGGTGAGGCAGGAGATCCCATGGGGAGACCTTTTAGCTGGACATACAGTTCTTCTTCAAACTTGAAGTATCGGTTCTCGTTAATACAGAAACTTAACTCTTTCTGAAAAAGTTTTTTTGGCATATTCGTGTGGTTCTTTATCGATTCCCATTTGTCACGTATTACGTCAATTGCTTAGTCAGTGGGGATACTAGGGAATAGTGATATAACGTCGAAGGAAATAAGTTTCTCATCGTCAAAAATGTGGGAGTCATTTATCCTTGTCTTAAATTCTGTTGCGTTCTTTACGTTGAATGTGGAGTCTATCGTCAAGTTTTTTAAAATTTCTGACATAGATGGTACGAAGGAAAATTAATCATTGAACAGATACGTCGGAGAGGAGTGTCTTTTTTGTGGATTTTTGGTAATCCATAGATCCTCGGTGGGAGTGCCGTGCTTGTCATTAGTCTGTTTCTTTCGCTCCTTGAAATCAGATCTAGTTCGAAAAATTTGTCTACGATGTCATTGTTTTTCGTTTGTAATTTTGAGGTTGGGTCTTTCCTTATCTATATACATATAGTGATAAGACATTGGACTGTGATCATCAGGCTGGAGCAAACACCGTTATAGTTAGAAATTTCAAAATTTCACAATAGCTTCCTATAGTGATCGGACATTGTACTAAGAAAGCATTTCCTCAACGCAGCACCCATTGCTCTCCAAAACGAAAAAAACGTTTAAATGCTGAAAATATTTACTAGAAGTGTGTTTTCTTGATATCGATGAATAACAAAAAGTTTTATTTGTTTAAAAATACAATTTGAAAACAAAAAAAAAAAAAAAAAATCTCGCTTGCGTCAGGCCATGATTCGAACCCACGACTGCTGACATGGGCGGCTGACTCTCTACCCTCTCGCCACGCTGGCCATTTCCAATTCTGCTGGCAGACCATTTATAATTATGAAGCCTGCGGACCAAAGGTTTTTGCTTTTGTTTTTTAATAAGGCTAATCTATATATATAAAAGAGTTCAACCTGACTGACTGACTGGTGACCGTCGCACAGCCTAAACCATAAAAGATAGAAAGCTGAGTTTTTCACAGTAGTTTAATCTTATGCTGAAAGTGAGTACTAAGACGGGGTTTTGGAAAATTCCACCCGGAAAAGTCGGAAAAGCGTCGGAAAATTTTGTATGGGAAAAATTTTATTTTTCATCCGATTGACTTGAAACTTGGTTTGAATGCAAAGTACTCGAAATCATTCGACCCGTGTTTTCCCGATTTTGGAAAATCCGGCCACGAGGAAAATGGCCGGAAAATTCTGCATGCAAAAAATTATTTTTCTTCCGATTGGCTTCAAACTCGGTTTGTAAGGACAGAATACGAAATAGTTTGAAATGAGATTTTCCGAAGTTGGAAAATTTGACCTGACGTTCGGAAAATTCCAGGAAAATTCTGCATGAAAACAACTATTTATCATCCGATTGGCTTGAAACTCGGTTTGTTAGGAAAGAATAAGAAATAAATTGAAATGTGATTTTCTGATGTTGGAAAATTTGACCCAGCGGTCGGAAAATTCAAGGAAAATTCTGCATGAAAAAACAATTTTTCACCCGATTGACTTGAAACTCGGTTTGCAAGGACAGAAGTCGAAATAATTTGAAATGTGATTTTGCCATGTCGGAAAATCTGCCTAGGCGAGAAAACGCCCGGAAAATTCTGAATGCAAAATAGCTATTTTTCATCCGATTGGCTTGAAACTCGGTTTGTATGGATAGAATACGAAATATTTCGAAATATGATTTTTCGAAGTTTGAAAATTTGACCTGACGGTCGGAAAATTCTGAATAAAAACAACTATTTTTCATTCGATTGGCTTCAAAATCGATCAAAATGAAAATTCATTTGTGATTTAATTTTCCTATGTTGGAAATAACGCCGGGATGCCCACTGGGAAGTGAATGGGATGTGAGTGGTTTATTGTTTTGGAAGTGGGTGGAAAGTGGGTGGTAAGTGGTTGTGAAGTGGGTGCAATGTGGCGGGAAGTGGGTGGGATGCGGGAGGAATGTGGGTGTGAAGTGAGTGGGAACTGGGGGAAGATTGGGTGTAAAGTGGGTGGACTGTAGGTGGGAAGTGGATGGGATGTGGATGGGATGTGGGGCGGGAAGTGGGTGGGATGCAGGTGGGAAGTGGGCGGGATGTGGGCGGGATGTGGGCGGGAAGTGGGTGGGGAAAGATTTGTGGGAACTGGGGAAATTGGGTGTAAAGTGGGTGGGATGTGGGTGGACTTTAGGTGGGAAGTGGATGGGATTTGGATCGGATATGGGCGGAAAGTGGGAGGGATGTGGGTGAGATGTGGGCGGGAAGTGGGAGGGAAGTAGGAGGGAAGTGGGTGGGATGTGGGCAGGATGTGGGCTTGGCGTGATTGTGGCGGAAAGTGGGTGGGAAGTGAGTGGGAACTGGGTGGAATTGGATGTAGAGTGGATGGGAGGGATGGGGGTGGGAGTTGGAGGAAAAACCCATCAGCAAAGATCGATATCTGGGTGCTGCGGTGTATTATTATATCTAATATTGTTTGGTTTTATACTGTTAGCGCAAAGCGCGTCGTTATTTGCTAGACTATATATATAAAAGAGTTCAACCTGACTGACTGACTGGTGACCGTCGCACAGCCTAAACCATAAAAGATAGAAAGCTGAGTTTTTCACAGTAGTTTTGTCTTATGCTGAAAGTGAGTACTAAGACGGGGTTTTGGAAAATTCCACCCGGAAAAGTCGGAAAAGCGTCGGAAAAGTTTGTATGGAAAAATTTTATTTTTCACCCGATTGACTTGAAACTTGGTTTGTAAGCATAGTACGCGAAATGATTCGACACGTGTTTTCCCGATTTCGGAAAATCCGCCCACGAGGAAAATGGCTGGAAAATTCTGCATGCAACAACTATTTTTCATCGGATTGGCTTGAAATTCGGTTTGTAAGGTCAAAATGAAAATTCATTTGTGTTTTCATTTTCCGCTGTTGGAAAATTTGACCTGACGGTCGGAAAATTGCCGGAAAATTCTGCATGAAAAAAACTATTTATCATCCGATTGGCTTGAAACTCGGTTTGTAAGATCAAAATGAAAAGTCATTTGTGTTTTCATTTTCCAAAGTTGGAAATAACGCCGGGATGTGGGTGGGATGTGGGAAGGATATGGATGGGATGTGGGCGGTATGCAGATCGGAATTGGGTGAGATGTGCGCGGGAAGTGGATAGGATGTGGGTGAAATGTAGGTGCGAAGTGGATGGGATGTGGGCGGAAAATGGGAGGGATAAAGAAGGGATGTGGGCGGGATGGTGGGTGGGAAGTAAATGGGATGTGGAAGGGATGTGGGCGGGAAGTGAGAGGGATGTGGGTGGGATGTGGAGGGATGTGTGCGGAAAGTGGGTGGGAAATGAGTGGGAACTGGGGGAAATTGGGTGTAAAGTGGGTGGGTTGTGGGTGGACTGTAGGTGGGAAGTGGATGGGATGTGGGTGGGTTGTGGGCGGTAAGTGGGAGGGATGGAAGGGATGTGGGCGGGATGTGGGCGGGAAGTAAATGTGATGTGGGAGGGATGTGGGTGGGATGTGGAAGGATGTGTGCGGAAAGTGGGTGGGAAATGAGTGGGAACTGGGAATAATTGGGTGTAAAGTGGGTGGGATGTGGGTGGGTTGTGGGCGGTAAGTGGAAGGGATGTGGATGGGGTGTGGGCGGGAAGTGGGAGGGATGTGGATGGGATGTGGGCGGGAAGTGGGAGGGATGTGGGCGGGAAGGGGGATGGAAGTGGGTGGGATGTAGAATGGATGTTGGCGGAAAGTGGGTGGGAAGTGAGTGGGAACTGGGGGAATTGGGTGTAAAGTGGGTGGAATGTAGGTGGACTGTAGGTGGGAAGTGGATGGGATGTGGGTGGGTTGTGGGCGGTAAGTGGGAGCGCTGTGAATGGGATGTGGATGGGATGTGGGCGGGAAGTGGGAGGGGTGGGAGGGAAGTGGGAGGGATGTGGGGATGGAGTGTGGGCGGGGGAGGTGGGGACGGATGTGGGTGGCCACTGACTGGTGACCGTCGCACAGCCCAAACCATAAAAGATAGAAAGATGAGATTTTCACAGTAGTTTTATCTTATGCTGAAAGTGAGTACTAAGAACGGATTTTGGAAAATTCTGTCGGGAAATGTGGAAAATTCGCGGAAAACTGTTGTATGAAACTTTTTTGTTTTTCATCCGATCAAGTTCAAACTTATTTTCAAAGATCTATATGAAAATTCAACAACAACTGCATACCAATCTTCCGGAAAATTCACCCCCCATGGGTGGAAAGTGGGTGGTCAAGGTTGAATGGGCGAAACTATAGTTGCCAGCGATTCGCTCCAAACTCATTTTCAAAGTTACACATAATAAAATATAGGAAACGTAACTTTAAAATATTGGAAAATCTATCCATGAAGTCGGAAAATTCACGGAAAACTGTTGTATGAAACTTTTTTGTTTATTATCCGATCAGATTCAAACTCATTTTCAAAGATCTATATAAAAATTCAACAATAACTGTGTACTAATTTTCAGGAAAATCCCACCTGGAAAAGTCGGAAAAGGGTCGGAAAAGTTTGTATGGTAAAAATTTTTTTTTCATCCGATTGACTTGAAACTTGGTTTGCAAGAATAGTACGAACCATAATTCGACACATATTTTCGCGATATTGGAAAACCCGCCCACGAGGAAAATGGCTGGAAAATTCTGCATGCAAACAACTTTTTTTCATCCGATTGGCTTGAAATTCGGTTTGTTAGGATAGAATACGAAATAGTTTGAAATGTGATTTTCCGAAGTGGGAAAATTCGACTTGACGGTCGGAAAATTGCCGGAAAATTCTGCATGCAAAAAACTATTTATCATCTGATTGGCTTGAAACTCGGTTTGAAAGGACAGAATACGAAATAATTAAAAATGTGATTTTTCAATGTCGGAAAATCCGCCCCCAGCCGTGAAAATGCCCGGAAAATTCTACATGCAAAAGAATTATTTTTCATCCGATTGACTTAAAACTCGATTTGTAAGGTAAAAAGGAAAATTCATTAGTGTTTTCATTTGGGATGTGGGTGGGATGTGGGCGGGAATTGGGTGGGATGTGGGCGGGAAGTGTGTCCTACACACTGTAGGTGGGAAGAGTATGGGATGGGGGCGGGAAGTGAGAGGGATGTGGGAGGGACGTGGGAGGGATGTGGGTGGGATGTGCAAGGGATGTAGGTGGGAGGATGTGGGAGGGATGTGGGTGGGATGTGGAAGGGATGTGGGTGTGGGATGTGGGGGGATGTGGGAGGGATGTGGGCGGGAAGTGGGAGGGATGTGGATGGGATGTGGGCGGGATGTGGGAGGGATGTGGATGGGATGTGGGGAAGGGAAGTGGGAGGGATGTGGGCGGGATGTGGGCGGGATGTGGGAGGGATGTGGGTGGGATGTGGAAGTGATGGGGATGGGCGGAAAGTGGGTGGGAACGTGGGGGTTGGGGGGGGGGGGGGGGGGGGGTGGGGTTCGATTTCTGGGTTCTGCGGTGTATTATTATATCTAATATTGTTTGGTTCTATACTGTTGAAAGCGCGGAGGGGCGCGTCGGGTTATTTGCTAGTCTATATATATAAAAGAGTTCAAAAGACTGGTGACCGTCGCACAGCCTAAACCATAAAAGATAGGAAGATGAGATTTTCACAGTAGTTTTATCTTATGCTGAAGGTGAGTACTAAGAACGGATTTTGGAAAATTCTGTCGGGAAATGTGGAAAATTCGCGGAAAACTGTTGTATGAAACTTTTTTGTTTTTCATCCGATCAAGTTCAAACTCATTTTCAAAGATCTATATGAAAATTCAACAACAACTGCATACCAATCTTCCGGAAAATTTACCTCCCCTGGGTGGAAAGTGGGTGGTCAAGGTTGTTTGGGCGAAACTTTAGTTGCCAGCGATTAGCGCCAAACTCATTTTCAAAATTACACATAACAAAACATAAAAAAGTGACTTTCAAATTTTGGAAAATCTATCCCCAAAGTCGGAAAATTCATGGAAAACTGTTGTATGAAACTTTTTTGTTTATTATCCGATCAGATTCAAACTCATTTTCAAAGATCTTTATGAAAATTCAACAATAACTGTGTTTCAATTTTCCGGAAAATCCCACCCGGAAAAGTCGGAAAAGTGTCGGAAAAGTCTGTATGGCAAAAATTTATTTTCATCCGATTGACTTGAAACTTGGTTTGCAAGCATAGTACGCAAAATATTCGACACGTGTTTTCCCAATTTTGGAAAACTCCCCCACGTGGAAAATGGCCGGAAAATTCTGCATGAAAAAAACTATTTTTTCACCTGATTGACTTGAATCTCGGTTTGTAAGAATAGTAAATGAAATAAATTGAGATGTGATTTTTCGATGTTGGAAAATTTGACCCAACGGCCGGAAAATTCCTGGAAAACTTTGCATGAAAAAAACTATTTTTCACCCGATTGACTTGAAACTCGGTTTGTAGGGATGGAATACTAAATAATTAGTGATTGCATTTTCCGATGTTGGAAATACCGGCGGGATGCCCACTGGGAAGTGGGAGAATAGGTGGGTGGGTGGAAAGTGGGCGGGAACTGGTGGGATGTGGGTGGGAAGTGTACGCGAAGTGGGAGGGATGTGGGTGAGAAGTGGATTATATCTGGGCGGGAATTGGGTGATAAGTGGGTGGGATGTAGGCGGGAAGTGGGTGGAATGTAGGTGGGAAACGGGTGGAAGTTGTGTAAGAAGTGGATGGGGAGTGGGTGGGGTGGGATGGGGGTGGGAAGGGGGTGGGATGTGGGTGGGAAGTGGGAGGGATGTGGGTGGGATGTGGGCGGGAAGTGGGCGGGAAGTGGGAGGGAGGGGATGTGGGTGGGATGTGGGAGGGATGTGGGAGGGATGTGAAGGGGAAGTTTGTGGAAAGTGAGTGGGAACTGGGGGGAAGTGGGTGGGTGGGAATGGGTGTAGAGTGGGTGGGATGT
Source organism: Lordiphosa stackelbergi (assembly GCA_018904235.1). NCBI lineage: Eukaryota > Metazoa > Arthropoda > Insecta > Diptera > Drosophilidae > Lordiphosa > Lordiphosa stackelbergi. The sequence continues at coordinate 38,703 of JAEIFU010001901.1, read as the reverse complement.
GGGAGGGATGGGGGTGGGATGTGAGCGGGAAGTGGGTGGGATGTAGGTGGGAAGTGGATGGGATGTGGGGGCGGGAAGTGGGAGGGATGTGGGTGGGAAACGGGTGGAAGTTGTGTAAGAAGTGGATGGGGAGTGGGTGGAGTGGGATGGGGGTGGTAAGAACGCAGCAGCAAAGTCGTAACGGTGAAAAAGCAAAGTAGTAAAACGTTGACTTCAAGCCTATGTATGTATGATTCGATTTCTGGGCTCTACAGAGGAAACAAATTTAGAGAATATTTTTAAATTTGGTAAATATTTGACTCTCACGATTGACTTCAAACTGATTCTGATATTGGTTCTATACTGTTAAAGGCGCAGCGAAGCGCGACGGGCTTTTTGCTAGTCTATTATAAAGATAAAGATGCTCAAATAAATGCTGAATTGTTGAGATTTCTAATATCTCTCTACTACTTTCGATAGCCCTTGGAAAATTCCTCCCAGGGGGCGATAAAATTTTGCTATTCTTTACAAGTACACTACCCGAACGCTCGCCGAAGCTTAGACCAAAAGAGCAGAAAGCGTGGCTTTTAAAAGGATTTTGAAATTTTGTCCAGAAGCCAGAGAGAGAAAAGCGCTCTAGAGCCAGCCGCGTTTTGTACGCATACAGCGACAGCCGACGACTGCAAGTGTGCACACGTATTCTCAAGCATTAATCACACAAGCAAATGCATTCTATTTTTAGATTTTTACGCTCTCAACTTTGTGTGAGCGGAGAGAGCGCGATTTTCGGCGCCACCAAAAAAAAAAACAGCTGCATATTGCAAAACCATTGTACGAACGTTCGGCATCTTAGAGATTATATTAGTCTTTTGCCAATTCTATCTTACTTTTTTGCCTCCCTCTAGATCTATAAAAATAAGATTTTTTTAATTAAGGTGCGTACTAAGACGGAGCCCACGAGGAAAATGGACGGAAAATTCTGCATTCAAAAATTATTTTTCTTCCGATTGGCTTCAACCTCGGTTTGTAAGGATGGAATAAGAAATAGTTTGAAATATGATTTGCTGATGTTGGAAAATTTGACCCAAAAGGTCGGAAAATTCAGCATAAAAACTATTTTATCCGATTGGCTTGAAACTCGGTTTGAAATACGAAATAATTTAAAATGTGATTTTTCAATGTCGGAAAATCCGCTCCCAGGGAGGTGAGAACGATCGGAAAATTCAGCATGAAATGTATCTATTTCTCATCCGGTTGGCTTAAAATTCGGTTTGAAAAGATATTATACGAATTAATTTGAAATGTGACTTTCAATGTTGGTAAATTTGACCCGACGGTCGGAAAATTTCCGGAAAATTCTGCGAAAAGGAAACTATTTATCATCCGATTGGCTTGAAGCTCGGTTTCAATGAATGATATTGAAAAGGCGTGCAAATTCCAGGAAAATTCTACAGGGAAAATAACTATAGGAATTGGTGAATGGGAAGTTGGTGGGATGTGGGCGGGAAGTGGGTGGGATGGGGGAAGGATGTGGGCTGATATTGGTTCTATACGGTCAAAGGCGCAGCGAAGCGCGACGGGTTATGTGCTAGTAATCCTATATGTCGATAGATCGTCTAATATGCTTTTCATTTTGTCCTTATAATCTTTCTTTTCCATGGCGACTGTTACATTTCCCTTATCCGCATTTAAAATAATTACGTCTTTATTTTCTCTTAGAAATTTCCTGGTCTGACCCACTGTATCTAATATGGCTTGGTCCATTGCGCTCTTCGTGTATTTTGTAATGCAGTCTTTGATGAGCAATGACAACTTTGTTCTCGCGGACTCTTGTTTCTCCTTGCTCCTAACTGTCTGCACTAATTCCTCTCCATCAGCTATGCATTTAAAGAGAGGGAATTGGGTTTTGCATAGAGGCAATGCGAACTTTGGACCCTTCGCAAGAAGTGCTTGAACGTTTGGCGGGAATTCCGTTGTTGTTGTGTTCACAAACCACTCTTTGTTGTTGGTGTTCTCCGTAAATATTCCATTCCGCTCTTTCCGCAGCCTCTCATATTTGTCTAATTGTCGTTCCCTTATTGTTGTTGCTAGTTTTTTAGTTGCGTCGCTCACTTTTGAGCAGATGGTCGATGCGTCTGCTATGCTAATTTGTTTTTGGAGTTTTGTTTTGGTGTTCTTTAAATGTTTGGTTTCCTCGGCTATTTGTTTGTGTTTAAATTTAATAAGTACGTTGAGTAGCTTTGTTTGAAAGAGTCTGACGTGTCTATCTAGTAGCTGTTGTATGTCCGCAGGAATGTCATGTTCTTTATGAAAAATATGTCCCTTCGTTGTGTTTTGAATAAATTTAGGAATTAGTCTAGTCTTCCTACACCTTAACAGAAATTTTAAGCTAGTTTTTAGTTTAGTCATTTTGGTGGACATCGACTGGAACTTGTTGATTACACTGGCCAACAGCCATTTTGGTCCAGCCTTATTGATGACAAATTCTGATTCAGTTTTGTGCACTGATTCCAAAACTGGTCTCGGTTTTTCTCCATCAGCTCTTCTGTTCAAGATATCCGGAAAAACCATTTTGCTTTTTTGGCTTTTACAAAATAATGGAGGTTACCAAACAAGCAACAATATCTGTATTTATGAGCTCTATGCGACAGTATACATACTAAGGTCGCCTAAAAAATCAATGGAGCGTCATCAGCAAACCCAAAAGCGCCTAAATTGGCCTTTGAAGAGAGATTTTTATCAAATTTTATCAAATTTTTCAAACTAAATCGCCGTGTACCAGCCATTTGGGGTGGTTGAATTTTAATTAAAACCACTTTAGCATGTAGCTCAATGGTTCTTCTAATTTCCCAAATTTTTTTGCATATAAATCTTGTCGATGGACAAAGTTACAGACAGTTAATCCCAAAAAATGAATTAAATTTTTGGCAGGATTACTAGATTGATACACAAAAGTGCATATGAAATATTAAAAGACTACTTGATCTAACATAGACCTTACATTAATTGTCATGCAAATGTACACTTACTTTCAATCTGTACTAGATTAAAACAATTTGCCACAAAATTCTTATTTGTAATATCAAATAACCTCTCGAGAAACGTTCAATTTTATGAATTGAGTCCATGTTAAAAAAAAATAATATAAAAAAGTTAGGGGAAGCATCCTTGGGTTTGACCGAAGTTCAAGTTAATATAGCCTTGGAGCATGAAACATGCCTGCCAGTTTGTTATATGGCAGCTATACGATATATTCATCCGATTTTGATCAAACTCTCCATAATTGTGTTGAAACAGATAATATTCATAACTGAAAAATATAAAGACGCCATCATTGAAAACAAGAAAATACCTTAATTTGTGAAAATTTGTTTACATAATTCAATTAAATGGTCTTTAATCCAACTTAACTGTATGTAATAAATTAATTTAAAGTAAAACTAAAAATTCGATCCTCAACTTATGACTTATCTCGTCAAATGTCGTATAGACTCACAAAGTTATTCGCTTGCGAAATGGGCGAGTTGTTACTACCTTGCAATTATTGCTCATTCCTCCAAATAATAAGAGTGGTCAACTTCCTCGTCATATACATTCGTTTCACAGATAGAGTTTTTTACTGAATTCTCTTTCCGCCAGGCATTTTTGTTGAAGTTTGGAAAATCGTAATAGTCACAAGGACTTACTCCGTAGATTCTAGTATTGCAGTACTCATTTTGACCCATTTGTAGCTAATTCAAAAATTTTAATGTTTCTTAAGACGTTGTTTGATATTAACCAAATTTTGTGGCAAATTGTTTTTAATCTAGTACTGATTGAATGTTATTGTACATTTGGATGACAATTAATGTAAAGGTCTATGTTAGATCAAGTAGTCTTTTTAATATTTCCTATGCACTTTTTGTGTATCAATCTAGTAATCCTGCCATAAAATTTAATTCATTTTTGGGATTAACCGCCTGTAACTTTGTCCATCGACAAGATTTATATGCAAAAAATTTGTGAAGTGAGAAGAACCATTGAGCTACATACTAAAGTGGTTTTAATTAAAATTCAACCACCCCCAAATGGCTGGTACTGGCGGTTAAGTTTGAAGAATTTGATAAAATTTGATAAAAATTTCTCTTCAAAAGGCCAATTTCGGTGCTTTTGGGTTTGCTGATGACACTCCATTGATTTTTAGGCACCTAGTATGTATACTGTCGCAAGAGCTCATAAATACAGATATTGTTGCTTGGTGTAACCTCCATAATTTTGTATAAGCAAAAAACAGCAAAATGGTTTTTCACGTTATCTTGAAAAAAAGAGCTGATAGAAAAAACCGAGACCGGTTTTGGAATCAGTGCACAAAACTGGATCCGAATTTAATACAAATAAGGCTGGACCTCACAAAAGTGGTAATTTTGTTGGCCTGTGTTATCGTTCTGGTGTTGCTGTTGTAGCTTCTTTTTATCTGTGTATATGTCATACTTGTGAGTTATGCTTACGGCGTGCCTTCCGTGAATGTAATGTCTTGATTTTAGCGACCTGATCTGTGCAAATCCAAATCCACCGTTTTTCATTCCTTGGATGGGACGGATGACCTTGAGCCGGAATAACCAAACATTTGGATTTACACAGATCAGGTCGCTAAAACAAAGACATTATCTCGTTAAATATTAAAAAAATTGTATTTTTTGCTTCTTTGTATAAGATACATTCAAGTTTACGAACGAAATTTCCAGTAAAGGCCTATTTTCAGAACAAATAAAAACTTATGTCACGAAATTGTCACTTATTTATGTTAAGTGGATTATGCTATAGTATGCCCACAATGTCTAAAATGCACTAAAAATACCCAAAACGGAGGCCAAATTGTAAGTAGCACTAATTTTCCAGCCTTTGAATTCAAATGTGTTTATCAAATTACTGTTTAAACAATTTTAAAATAAGCTTACGGCTTTCAAAGTCACACGATGTACTACCACAAGTGTGGCCAACTTCGTAATCCGCGCTAGAAAGATTTGGGGCACTTTAAATTAAAAATGTCAAAAACTAATAAAAAGACTGCTATTGTATGTGCATTAGACTGAACATAATCTTTGGGAATTTTTATTTTGAAATGTTCTAATAATTTCTAGTTACCGTAATGGAAAGCCAAATTTCGCAATTTTAAGGTTTAATAGTGGCGCCGTGGTTTTAAAGTTTCTTCATTACATTTCAATTTCCCCTTTTTCATTTTACTTCATCGTTGGGTAACCTTTGAGATGCCAAACGTAGTTGAATTTGAAATCTATTTTTAAAAATATTTTATGAAAAGCCAAATTCAGGATAGATGATTCGAATACCATTTAGTTGATTGGAGCGTTGCGGCCACAGCTGGATTCAGCAAAGCTACCATATATAAAAGATGTATTGGCTGTTCTTTTGTAAAATATATGAGGACAAACAAATGCTCATTAAGGGACTGTCTAAACCGCACAAGGTGTATTGAAATTATTCCGGGCGAGAAAGGAAATCCTCAAAGGTGTGAATGATGTCGAAGAAAGAGGCGTGAAACTAAGCTGAGGACTTCAATGGGCGCTTTACAATACTCAATGCATCCGAAGGCACAGACAATCCTATCCTAAGCAAAAAAAAACTACTATCTTGAATAAATTTGAATAACCACTTTTAATTTATACTATTGTGTGTGCTTTATTTTTTATTTATTTTTAATTTTTTGGCCCGCCGTTTGCATTAAAGCTTTTCGCCAGCGAACTACTTTTGTGGAATGATTCGTAATGTCAACTCGTATATGTTAGTTTTTGGTTTGGTGTTCGCCTTATATGCATATCCATGATTTGTAAAAAAACCTTTAAAGCATAGCGATTAAATTTGCTCAACCCTTCATTTATTTTTGGCCAATTGGCGAATTAAGCAAAGTTCACGCGAACAAAGCTAGCGGAACACGTAATGTTCGGGTAAAAAATGCTAACGCCCAGGGACCACTTCATTTTACGTTATGTCGCATCCCGATCCTGCAGTTTTAATTCAGGCACAGCAACCGTTTTTAAGTTCAGGAACAACGTTTGGCATCTCAAAGGTTACTTCTATGATAAAATAAAATGAACAAGTGAGAAAGTCGGTCAAGCCCGACTATCATATACTCTGTACCTCTCTCTCTCTCTCTCTCCCTCTCTCTCTCTCTCTCTCTCTCTCTCTCTCTCTCTCTCTCTCCCTCTAAGATTGTGCGGCGTTGGTTGTGAAAGGGTGGGTGGTGGGTGGCGGGGGTGGCCGAGAGTGATTCAGATTCACTTATTTGATCATAACTTGAGAACCGCTCGTCCGATCTTTATCATTTCTTTGGCAAATCGATACATATTCCTAATGACTAACTATCTCTAGAAGGTACAAATCATCTATCTACAAAACTGTGGGAGATATGACGTTTTTTCAAAATTGTGGGGGCGGGAGGGGGCGTGGCAAAAATTGAAAATAAACTTGATCTGCCTGCAAGTATAAGAAGCATTTGTCCCATACATGTCAAACCTCTATCTCTTACCATCTCTGAGATCTGTTTGTTCATACAGATCTTTCAACGCCGCACAATCTTAGAGAGAGAGAGAGAGAGGGAGAGAGAGAGAGACAGGTACAGAGTATTTTATAGTCGGGCTTGACCGACTTTCTTCCTTGTTATACTCTGTACCGAAGGTACATAGAGTATATTAAGTTTGTGCAAAAGTATGTAACAGGGAGAAGGAATAATTTCCGACCCTATAAAGTATATATATTCTTGATCAGCATCAACAGCCGAGTCGATATAGCCATGTCCGTCTGTCCGTCTGTCCGTCCGTATGAACAAACAGATCTCAGAGATGGTAAGAGATAGAGGTTTGGCATGTATGGGACAAATGCTTCTTATACTTGCAGGCAGATCAAGTTTATTTTCAATTTTTGCCACGCCCCCTCCCGCCCCGCAATATCGAAAAAAAAGTCATATCTCCCACAGTTTTGTAGATAGATGATTCGTACCTTCTAGAGATAGTTAGTCATTATTAATATCTATCTTTTTGCCAAAGAAATGATAAAGATCGGATGAGCGGTTCTCAAGTTATGAGAAAAAAGTGTAATAAAGACGCCCCACGCACACGCATACAACATCGCATTGAATGCATCAAAGAGAGAGAGAGAGAGAAAAAAAAAATTAGGGTTGAACACAGTGGCAGCGACGCATTCAGCGTATACACTGGGTACAGAGTATGTTATAGTCGGGCTTGACCGACTTTCTCACTTGTTTGTTATATGGAGTTCAACATAAAAATTTATTTTCGTGCGCATTTATTTGTTCTGGAAATGGGCCTTTACCAAGTGGTATGCTGCGTAACAGGAACACAGATCTGTTGATGCCATTGCGTTGCACCAAATTTCGGATGAAGGTGTTGGGCGAAGATCCAATTATTGCCCTTTTGGCAAGGGATTAGGGATTATTTGCATGTTTGCCTTTTGGGCAACAATAATTGTTTAGAGAAGTTTGTGATAGATAGATATTGGTTAATGGACGATCAGCTGACTCAACAACAAGAATTTACCATGTAAGTGTTGACATTCAGTTGCTCTGGAAGCTTCGAGCATTGCAGTTCGCTTGAAGGAGAACTCCGCAACTAAACTGAGCAACTAAATACTTTGAGGAATATCCTCCAGTTTTAAGAAAAAGAGAACTTATAACTACTTCTAGGTTATTAGTTACCCTCACAAAGAAATGTGTTCAATTTTTTAAGTTTCTTGTAAGAAAATGGAAAGGACTGTTTAATTTTTTAAGAACAAACAAAAGGCGCTGTGAATGCCAAAAGTCATTAAATATCTAAGTAAAATATGTATTGTATTGTTTTCATGTTGCCTATAGCATATTGATCTTGAGTTAGACATACTTGAGTTAGGCATAATACACTTCATCTTAAAAAACTACGAGCGACCTGGTCTCTAACGTGAGTTCCATCAGGAAAATCTTCGTCATCATTCGTCAAGTCACCGTCTTCCGTACTAACTTCATGAAATAGGTCTTCATTTTCCGGGATTGGTACGTTGCGTCTGCGGCATATATTGTGCAGCGCGCAGCAAACGTTTATAATTTGTGCAGAAAACTTAGGATCATAGAAGAGAGTGCCTTGCAAGCACCTAAATCGGGACTTAAGCAAGCCGATTGAGCGCTCAACTATATTGCGAGCCGCGGCATGCCTTTTATTAAATATATGTTCCATGGATCCTGGTTGCGGTGTTCTGTATGGTGTTAGTATAAATTTCTCTAAGGCATAGCCAGAATCTGCCAGAATCCAGGAGTTTTCATTAGAATGGTTTCTATAAAACTGCTTAGAATAACTGTTGTTCCAAACAAAAGAATCATGGCATGATCCAGGATGACTGGCATCTATTGCCAAAATTTCCATATTGTAGTTGCAAATCTATAAAATAATATATGAAAAGAAATTATTTAATCTATTTCGAATATCTAAATAATTCTTACCACCATTGCGTTAATGCTAAAATAACCCTTTCGGTTAAAGAATAGGGACTCGTCGATGACTGGCTTGATTATTTTAATGTGCGTGCCATCCACACATCCTGTGACACCAGGAAAACTAAATCTAGAGTAAAAAAACTCTTTAGAAGAAGTCACCTCTTCTGGGGACATATTTAGTTTGATCCACTCCCGGCATATGGTTCTCTCTAGCTCTTGGATAACGCCATGTAACACCTTTGAGAATGTGCTTCGACCTATGTTTATGTCCTGATCCTTAGCCACAGCCAATTGGTATGATCCAGTAGCCAAAAACCTAAGTGCGCCTGCCAACTGGGTGGTTGGTGAAATAAGACGATGTCTGTCAGCTAGTTGGCTCCCTATCTTGCTTAATAACATTTGGAAAACGTTTTTATCAACTCGAAACGACTCAATGAACCTGTAAAGCAAAGTTTGCATCCGTCATTTAATTTGTCTTTCAAATGGAAACAACTTACTTGAAATCTGACTTTAGAGGAATGTCCACATAATTACGGAGATGTCTGCTTCTTCTGCCTTCTTCAATTTTGCGTTTTCTTCGTATCTCTGCAGAAGCAATTAACATAACCGCTGGCATTTTAAAAAATTGTAATTCTATTTGACTTTAAAGATAACTTTTTTGTGCAGACAATTGAAAACACCTGATTCTTTCGATAAATAATTGTTATCGGATCAGATCGAAAACGATTCGAACATTCATTCGAAAAGAAGATCGGTTTCTATTTCACTCGGAAACGGGAACAGCATAATGAAAACGATTCGGAATTACAATCGTTTTACTTTTTAAATCCACTCGGAAATGGGAACAGACCTGAATAAAAAAAAAAAAAAAAAAAAAAAAAAAAAAAAAAAAAAAAAAAAAAAAAAAAAAAAAAAAAAAAAAAAAAAAAAAAAAAAGATTGTATTAATAATTAAATTTCATCTTCAATTATTCCTAAAAATAAAAAAAAAAAAAAAAAAACAAAACAACCCAAACTAAAATAAAAAAAAAAAAAAAAAAAAAAAAAAAAAAATATTTTTATTTTTAAAAAAAAAAAATAAAAAAAAAAAAAAAAAAAAAAAAAAAAAAAAAAAAAAAAATAAAAAAAAAAAAAAAAAAAATAAAATAAAAAAAAAAAAAATAAAAAAAAAAAAAAAAAAAAAAAAAAAAAACACGGCCCTAGCCGTAAAAAAAAAAAAATTTTTTAAAAAAACAAAACTTAGCAAGCCCGGAAAAAAACCCTAAAAAAAAAAAAATTATTAAAAAAAAAAAAAAAATGTAAGATCTATGAACCAATGGCTGATTGCAGCAGTGAACGTTCTGAAGATGGCAATGGAGTAAATGGTGGCTCCTCCGCTGGGTCAATACCAGCTATTGGACAGTTGATAAAAAAACGAAGATATACTTGGAACGAGAAGTTCGACGAACTTCCACGTGGTGGCGGCCTAGACAACTCTGGCCTCAAGCGCTTGAAGGTGGACAATGGTGTTACCAAAAATACGCAAGTACGTTTTGATGGATTTAAGATGCCAACCGCCCCGTTTAAGTTAGTCTATGAACCAATGGCTGCTTGCGGCAGAGCACTTTTTGAAGATGGAGTCGGAGTACATGGTGGCACTTCCGCCGGGCCAATACCTGCTAATGGACCGTTCGATATGTACGACTTACTGCAACGTGGTGGCGGCCCTGCCAACTCTAGCCTCACGTACTTTACGGTGGAAAATTTAAAAATAGACGTTCCCAACGAGACGCAAGTACGTTTTGCATCGAACGCCGGAGGACGTGTTGGCGCCTACACTGCTGCTGCAGCCAAAATGCCATTCAAGCTCTAAAATCAACCACATGGACATGGATCGTTCATTGAAAACAAGAAGAATGATGTGTATGGCAAAGCCAGCTCTGGTCCCAATCGCTTGCTGTTGGGAAATTTGTCCAACTTTACTTGTGACTCGGACATAATACAGATTTTTAACGACTTTGGCCAAATTGCAAACGTTAACCTCCACTATGATTGCCGGGGTAATTTGCTGGGCACAGCAGACATAATTTTTAAAAAGAGTGCAGATTGTCTTAAAGCTTTTAACGCATCTCCTGGCTTACGATTGTAAGGTCGACCAATAACCATTCAACTTGCCATTTTCCCGACCCTTCGGGAGCGGCTAATCTGGTTAGTGGCATTAAAGGTCCAGCTGCCAAAAAACCCGACAACGGCAACCAGCGTGGCAAACGCAAGGCCACACTTTCTGCTGAACAACTTGATGCAGAATTGGACATGTTCATCAAAATCAGGCCTAATAAATAATCTAGTCTTTAGTCTAAATATGAAATGCAAATTCATGTTACAAAAGAAAATTTCTCGAGCCTTTTGAAATGACAAATTTTTGTAAATTTTGTTTGCAATACACGGTAGAAAAAATGAGTAAAAAATGGGCAACGCTACCATTGAAAACAAAAAATTACCTTAATTTGTGGAAATTTTTTTACATAGTTCAATTAAGAGGTCTTCCTATGAAAATTTCGTCAAATGACGTGACAGATTCACAAAGTTATTCGCTTGCGAAATGGAGCAAGCTTTTGCACTACCTTGCATGAATGCGCATTCCTCCAAAAAATAAGAATGGTCAACTTCCTCGACATATACATTCGTTTCACAGATAACGCCTTTACTGAAATCTCTTTCCGCCAGGCATTTGTTGAAACTTGTAAAATCAGAATAGTCACAAGGGGCTTAATCCGTAAATTATAGTGAGTGCGGAACTCATTTGGACCATTTGTAGCCCACTTCATAAAATTTTAATGTAATTCTCGCTAGGTTGTTTGATATTAAGCAAATATGAATTTGGGGAAAATTGTTTGAATCTAGTACTGATTGAATGTTATTGTACATTTGCTTGACAATTGATGTAAGTACCATATTAGATCAAGTAGTCTTTTAGTACTTCCTATACAGATTTTGTGTATCAATCTAATAATCCTGCCATAAATTTTTAATTTATTTTTTGGGGATTAACCGCCTGTAACTTTGTCCATCGACAAGATTTATATGCAAAAAAATTTGTGAAATTAGAAGAAACATTGGGCTACATGCTAAAGTGGTTTAATTAAATTCAACCACCCCAAATGGATGGTACACGGCGATTAAGTTTGAAAAATTTGTTATAATTTGATGAAAATTGCTCTTCAAAGGCCAATTTAGGCGCTTTTGGGTTTGCTGATGATGCTCCATTGATTTTTTAGGCGACCTTAGAATGTATACTGTCGCATAGAGCTCATAAATACAGATATTGTTGCTCGGTGTAACCTCGATAATTTTTTAAAGCCAAAAAAACAGCAAAATGGTTTTTCCGCGATATCTTGAAAACAAGAGCTGATGGAGAAAAACCGAGACCAGTTTTGGAATCAGTGCACAAAACTGAATCAGAATTTGTCATCAATAAGGCTGGACCAAAATGGCTGTTGGCCAGTGTAATAATAAAAAATAAAGATACAACTACTACTACTAAAGCCACTGCGCTACGCCGATGTTTCGTAACCGAACGATCTGGTATCTGGGGACGACCCGGGAAGCCAGGTGTATTAGGTTGTGACAGCAAAGGCGGAGCGTGCGGCGATCGATTGACGGATACAAACCATGTCGATAATCGTTAAATGTAAATCATTTTTTGTCTAAATTTTAAAAATGTTGTACTTCTATTTATTTATTCTTGTACATCGATCTCATGTTCAAATTTAATTTAAATAAAGATTACTACTACTATTATTCAATCCGTTTTCTAGTTTCTATAATATTTTGTATTATTATATCAAATTATTCCCGTGCTTACTTTTATTCCACCAAATTCTTGCATTAGCGAAGGAGAGCAAGTCAAAAGAAGCCTCTAAAAGTTACGATAATTCGGATGGTCGTGCCAAAAAACGCAAGCGTAGCGCGTCGGAATCGCCTGCTTGTGAGCAGTAGAAGCGAAAGCGTAATCCTAGCGAGAAACGCAACCCATATTCCCCCAAGCGCAAGCAGGGCAAATCTAAGAAACAATGCAGCAAACCACGTCCTGTTTCAAACAGTGGATACTTAAAGTTTATCCGTGGCTGTAGTCGTAAACATTGCCGTCTGCAGCAGGCACTAAGAAGCGCAAGCGTAATCCTCCTAATGTGCTATGAAACGCAAGGCAGGTTCCTCCAAGCCCAAGAGGGCAAATTTAAGAAGCAATGCAGCAAACCATGCGTGTGTTTATATACATATCTCTATAAATATAAGAGAGAGTGTCCTGACTGTGCGTCCGTCTGTCTGTTTCTACTCGAACTAGTCCCTCAGTTTTGAAGCTAGCGTGCTGAAACTTTGCAAAGAGTTTTCTTTTGACTGCACGCTGCTACTAAGTCGGAACCAACCGGTTCGGATGACTACTTCTTGTAGCTGTCTGCAAAGTTTGGTCGAATTGGCTAACCGTTGAGACAACCCTTTTCAAGTGTATATTGCAAATTATAAATTTTTTCTAAAACTAATATTTTTATTTGTTTATTTTTCAGATGGGAAATAATTACATAAGCATTTCCACTGGCGGTTGAGGACATCGCGGAGGACATGGGCGTGGACGCGGAGGTCGTGGCCGTGTGAATTTCCAGCTCTTGGCAGAAGCCGCCATAGCACAGGCGCTGGCTAAAAGTCAGGCCGCACCGCCTCAGGCACCGACCAATGCACCGCCTCAGGCACCGACCAATGCACCGCCTCAGGCACTGGCCAATGCACCGCCGCAGGCACTGGCCCATACCCCGTCCGAGTCACCGACCCCGGCCATGTGGCGCCTGCCACTTGCCTTGGTGGCTGGAGGTAACCGGCAGGAGAGGCAGGCAAATCGGGCTGCAATGGAGAGGGCCATGCAGGCTGGCATCGGCGGCTGCGGCTGGCATGCAAGCAGCTCTGCAACTTATTGGTGTCCAGCAAACAGCAGAAGATGGACGAAACGAAGAGATGGAAGTGGGGGATACCGATGCTGAAAAAAAAACAATAAATTAATAAAAATGAGAAATTTGCTTGTTTTTGAAGTGGCGGAAAGTGGAAGGGATGTGGGTGTTATGTGGTTTTATTGGTTCTATACTGTTGAAGGCGCAGCGAAACGCGACGAGATAATTGTAAGGATAGAATACGAAATAGTTTGAAATGTGATGTTCCGATGCTGGAAAATTTGACCCAACGGTCTTTCATTCTCTCATCTGTGCTTTGAGCTCCCAAATACAAGTGTACTTGCTGGAGCGCACTGCCGTCTCGTAGTGGTCGCTCACTTTCGAGCTCACGCAATGCCGAGCCAATGTCCTAGCGCGCTCTTTCACCCGCTCACAGCGTGCTCGATATTTATCGATATATGGAGTTAGGCGCCTGGATTAAAATAAATAACCGTTACTTGTTTGAATTTTTACGAAGGGTTTCTGTATTAAGCTTGGTATGAAGATTCTTGCGAAAAGTGTGCGAAATCACTGCACATTATTTCGTCGATAGCAAGTGCGAAACAAGACGCTCATCTCTAGTTCTTTCGATTTTAAGTTTAACTTGGCGGTAAAATTTAAATGAATTAACAGCGAATAGTTATGGCCACCATAATGCTGCAAGAGTTGCTACAATAATATTCCTTATTATACCCTGTTCTCATTAAAAATGGGAAAAAGGGGATCATGAAGTTGTGCAAATGTATGTAACAGCCAGAAGGAAGCACCTCCGACCCCATAAAGTATATATATTCTTGATCAGCATCAACAGCCGAGTCGATTTAGCCATGTCCGTCTGTCCGTCCGTCCGTCTGTCCGTCTGTCTGTCCGTCTGTCTGTCTGTATGAACGCGTCGATCTCAGAGACTGTAACAGATAGAGCCACAATTTTTGGCATGTATGTAGGTGTATACTGTACCCACATCGAGTTTGTTTTAGATTTGGAAAATTCCTCCTCCTCCATCTTTTATCAGCGAAAAACTGTCTTTCTCTCTGTATAAACGCGTGGATCTCACAGACTATAAGAAGTGGAGCCACCAATTTTTGCATGTTTGAAGGTGTATACTGTACCCAGATCAAGTTGGTTTCAGATTTGGAAAATTCCTCCTCCTCCATCTTTTATCAGCGAAAAACTGTCTCTCTCTCTGTATGAACGCGTTGATCTCAGAGACTATAAGAGGTAGAGCCACAAATTTTTGCATATATGTAGTTGTATATCGTACCCAAATCAAGTTTGCTTCAGATTTGGCAAATTCCTCCTCCTTCTCCTTCTAACCGCGAAAAACTGTCAGAGCTAAAATTTTAAAGTTTGAATCTAATGATTGAATATATATTCTATTCTGTATACCACTACAAGATCCGAGCAAAGACTCCGAAGATATGCAAGTGCGCCTCACTAATTATTCAAATAAATTTTAAAATAAAAGGAATTCAATGCTATAGGAAGCACATTACTTGAAACAGGGTATTTTGCTGTCGGGGCACTCGACCGCAACACTCTTACTTGTTGTATTTGTAGTTTTCCAATAATTTGCTCCAAAAAAAAAATTCCAATAATATGCTGCTTTATGGACACGACTAGGGAAAGGGCTGAATTGACTGGGCCATGGCATCAAGTTTTTATGTATTTATAGAACGGCATAGATAAGAAGATGTCGCCCACGACTTGAGCGATAATGAAGTCCCAAGTTCGACCACTGAAAGGTTATGCAACTGATCCGTTGGACATACGGAATCGCCGTCGTCCACAATTGAATCACTTTGGGTTGGTCCAAAGTTGCACATCATTAGCAATCTCGTAAGAGGAGTTAAGGTTCTCGTGGCATAAGTTGGGCAAAAACGACATGACTCCCACTTCACATCGTTGCCTCCTGCAATTGCTATAGTTACGCCTCCGTAACTGCCACTCTTGGCGTGCTTATCAGTCCGGCAGAGAAAACTGTCCTTTAACAAGCCGTCCTGCAATTGTCTCCTAGCAAAAACAAACATAGTGTATAACATAATTAAACTCAATGAATACTATATTTACCTTCCTTTCCGAGATAATTTTTGTCATACCGCTATCATAATGCTGTTTATGGATGAGCTTCAAAAACAGATTTCTCTTTTATTAAATCACCTTCTCCTTTATTGAAAAGTTGTTCTGCTTTTTTTTTACTCAATTTAAAACACCGCGACACAACACTTGTATGTATCGGGGGTGCAACAGAAACCTCTTCCACCCAAATTCCAATCGAATTCCAATTCTTAGGTGCCACAGAAATTTTTTCTAAAATAAGTTAAATTTTTTGGCGAGAGATTCAGCCCAGTTTTTAGAGCTGTAACATCAATTAAAACATCTGGTGTTCCAACTAGATTTTCTAATTAGAAAATGAAATCTGTTGAAGTTCTGTGGCACCAACGGGTTTTTCGAGAGATTTACAAACCAACCGTCCGCAAAATCTCTAGAGATTTCTGTGGCACCCCCGAACATGTGTGTCTACCGCCACATATAGTGTATATCTAGAATCTAACAAGGAAATAGTTGCACCTCTAGTATTCATAGACTAATGTGCGGCAACCTTGCCAGTGCGGCTGAATATTTGGTCTGAAACAAAAGTGAATTTTTCGCAAAAACCCTCCACATGATTTTGATGAGGGTGGGTGCAGAAGATGCGGAATTAATTGCAGATTAATCCTGCATACCGCCTATAGGGCTACGCGAGCTCAAAATCGTGCTATATAGTTAGCGACGATTTAGACAGACCATTTTCGCCCAATTCAAATGATTGCATTTCGATAGGAATACGATTTGGTTCCAATAATGCGCTGGTTCCATTTCTGGCGCGGGCCGAATTCTTTTTGAATTAGTGCATTTATAGTGCGTTTCTACAACAGCAGAGGTTTGGAGTTTGCGTCCATTTATCGAAGAACGCCGGGCCAAACCAAAAAAAAAAATTTCATTTGTTGACCGAGGGGTGGTGAGGGGGTAGGGAAAAAAGTCGAGTCCACTTTGGACGCTGGTTCTGCCAACTCGTTTTTTCATATTTATACGATGAATATCGATATCGATAAGGCTTTTGACAACAAAATCAGCTGGCACAACAATTGGCGGTAAAGAAATGGAAGGTAAGAGGTTTTTATTTTGATGATTTATTAATATTATAAAGGTGTTCTCTTTACAGACAAAATGGATTGGACCCTGGACTCTACGTTGTTCCTTCTGGACCTATGGGAGGAATACATCGACGGGCTTCGTGGGCACACACATACACATATTTACAAGAAAATGGCAGACCAATTGGCCATGTATGGCCGTCTGTATTTTGAGGCACATCGGTCTCCCAAAAGCAACCATGTCGAATCTAGGAAATAAATAAATAATTTATAACTTTATTTTAATATTTAATTAGTAAATGGCTTGTAACTTACAAACGCCCAAGTGCTACGTGGGTGGGACTCTTCGTACGCAACGCAAGTCACAGCACACTTGTTCATCACTTGCAAAACTTTTTGATTTAACTGCATAAGCTGCAATTGTTGCTTTTCAATTGCATTTAGCAAAATAATGTCAGTCAAATTCACTTTGTAT
Organism: Lordiphosa stackelbergi; assembly: GCA_018904235.1. Lineage (NCBI taxonomy): Eukaryota > Metazoa > Arthropoda > Insecta > Diptera > Drosophilidae > Lordiphosa > Lordiphosa stackelbergi. The sequence goes on along the minus strand of JAEIFU010001901.1, from coordinate 21,682 downwards.
TGATGCACAAAGGTAAACAAACAGACCAGATCAGCTGTTGTGGACTCGGAAGTGGACACCGAACGCAGTGGAAACGCCTTTTGGGATTTATCGGAAAATCGTGGAATCGATGACCGAACCCGCGTAAGTGGAAATCGATTGGTTTTTTGATTTTTCCTTAATTATAAACTTAAAAAAATTCCCACTAATTTAGAATTTGATGTTTAAAAATTGCATAACCTATTGTTTTATTTAACTTGTGGGTGGATTTAAGGTTTGCAGAGTATAAAAAAATCAAGTTGAAAAATTGACATCCCACATTTTGGGTCATATCTCTACTTCCCGGAGATGTGCCATAATACGCCGAATACCATTTTAAAGCATACACTATCAAAAGTGTTTAAAAAAAAATCGTCTGAACAGTTTTTGAGAAAAGCTCTTCTGGACCAACCTGTTGCTTTTCCCCATACAAAATGATACAAAAAAATTACCTTTATACATTAAGCCCTATAACTGCGCTTTTAAGAGATGTGCCCAAATACGAATTCTACCATCATTAAGGACACATATTCAAGGGTATATGCAACAAATTTTAACCAAATCGGGTGAACCGTTTTTGAGAAAAGCTCCTTTAAGTGGAGTTGCCTTGGCTTGATATTTAAAAATTACAAAAAGACCGCCAGTTCAGCAGTCGGAACCAGTCATGGAACTAGTTAAAAAAAACAGCAGTGCTTTTAAGTAAAATTAAGGCTTTTTAACAACGAAAAGCAAGTCTCAATAAAGTATTTAATATCCAACGCCTTCGAGCCATTTTAGTATGACCATAAAAATCGTTGCTAACTTTTATTTTTAAAATTGCCGGGGAACTAGGAGATGTGCAAACATGAACGATACGTCAAAAGATGCGCATATGATTTGTCTATTTTATAAAAAAAGAATCATCAAGATCGTCTGAACAGATTTCGAGAAATTCCATTTTTTCTACTTTCATAGTAGCATAGTAGTAAAATAAGAAGAAACAAAGGACTATCAACTATTTTTTTCTAAGATTTTTAATATCATTGTACTAAGAAAGCATTTCCTCAACGCAGCACCCATTGCTCTCCAAAACGAAAAAAACGTTTAAATGCTGAAAATATTTACTAGAAGTGTGTTTTCTTGATATCGAAGAATAACAAACAATTTTATTTGTTTAAAAATACAATTTGAAAAAAAAAAAAAAAAAAAAAAATCTCCGCTTGCGTCAGGCCATGATTCGAACCCACGACTGCTGACATGGGCGGCTGACTCTCTACCCTCGCGCCACGCTGGCCATTGCCAATTCCGTGGCAGACCATTTATAATTATGAAGCCTGCAGACAGCAAATAATTTTTTGTTTTGTTTTCTGTAATAAGGCTAATCTCTTATATAAATGTGTACGCCCGACTGATATGGTGACATATTATCAACGCCCAGCCCAAACGGCTTATCCTACAGGTTTGAGATTTGGCATATACCTTCGTTTAGTTATGCACGCGCGCACTAAGAAAAAAAAATTTGGAAAATGTTTCTTCCAAGTGACTGAAAAGGCCAATTAAATGTTTGTTTGAACATAACGGTTGTTGCTCTCAGGCAATGTTGTGGAATTGATTTGCTGAGAGCGATAGAGAGAGAGTGAGAGCGTGCTGTGTGCGTGTGTTAGTGTGTTCTTTTTTTTACAAATAACAACCAAAAAATCAAATAGCGAACAACCTCATCCGATTGAATTGAATCTTATGGCACTTAGAAAACACATCGATAGCTTTAACAATATGTTGACCATATTTAACAAAAAAGTAGTTAAAATTTCACAAAGCTAAAAGCCAAAAAAATCTATCATAGCTGTAAACTGTCTCTGTTGTTATTAGTGGTGGTACGTGATCTCAACGATATTATCAGGATAGTGATGGCACAGTGTTGCTAAAACAGCTTATTTTTCAATTTAGCCTTTGCAGATCAAAAATCAGAGGGCAGCGGGAAGTTGTGACCTTTTTTAAAAATATATAATTATTGTTTCTGCTTTTAAAAAAGAAAAGTCAAATTTGCGTCTTATTTTTCTATTTTTAAGAAATGAAGTTGCCCTGTTTTGGTTGCCGCATAATAAAGACACATAGGTACACATGTTACATGTTACATACTCCCATAGTGTGTTGATTTACATAAATTGATCAGAAAAAATATCCTGGAGATCTAATATTAAACAAATGAATATAGGTGCGCACTTATAAAGAACAATGTCCCTTGACAATTAATTCCTTACATAGTCCTTAGAATACCCTATAGTCTGTTCAGCATTCACAAGACTGGAAGGAAAAATGTTTAATTCTGGAATTTCCGCGCGACTTGAAAATTTTGTTGCGTCGGGACGGGATAGAATTTAATATCAGCCCACTGCATTTTCCACGCCTTTACTTAATCCTCTTTTCCCAAATTTTGAAGTTATGTGCAAACGTAGCGAGACATAGAGCGTAATGTTGATGGCCGATTTGATTTATTAAAAATTAAGCAAATGAAGCCAATTATATTAAAAAGAATTTGCGTTTTAACAAATAGATTATATACAAACTGAGTTTTCAAAGAGCTATACAATTTTTTCTACTTGCTAAGATTATTTCAAAACTTGCACGCGGACGAAGTCGCGGCGGGTTCAGCTAGTCTATTATAAAGATAAAGATGCTTAAATAAATGCTGAATTGTTTGAATGGAATTTTAATATCTCTCTACTACCAATAGCCCTTGGTTCCTCCCAGAGGGCGAAAACATTTCGCTATTCACAAGTACACGACCCAAACGCTCGCCGAAGCTTAGACCAAAAGAGCAGAAAGCGATTAGGTTTCTACACACCAATACCAAAGACATTAGAATATGAAGATGAGTAACCCAAAGTCGACTTTTTTGGCATAAAGTCCAAAAAAAAAGTTGCGATTTGTGGAAAAATCGATTTATTTTTTAAAAGAGTATATCCCAGTGGTCATAGAATCGAAAAATTTTATTATGAAATGCAGCCCTAAAAGTTTTGCGAAGCCCTGAAAGTCAGCCATTCATTTAACTTCGCACGTGGCTTTTGTTGTGGCAAAATTTTGTCTAAGTTTATTGCCTTTAAAATAAACGAAAATTGATTAAAACAATTGAAATAAACTATGGAAAATAATGTCCAAGGTATGTTTAATACAATTTCGTTTCAGTTTGTTCTATATATGTGCTTTGTCCTTTGTTTTATGTGTTTTTGTTGTGTGTTGTTTTAGGCGAGCTTAACCTCAAAATAATTCTGTTTCGTGGAGTAAAAGTTTGGTGGATTGTCGTGGATTGTCGTAACTGTTAATGCAATATTGTTCATTAAAGTGTCCTCTTTACGATAGTCTAATTGGTTTTTTTCACGAATTTTCACAAACCCGTGAAATTTCGATTTTTTCAGACCACTTTGAGTTTGAGCACAAAGAATTGATTGAAGTGTGGTTAACAAATGAACGTAAAACATCAGCTGTATTCGATTTCATATATAAAAAATGTGGAGAAAGTTCATCTATAAAAAAAAATGAGCAAATAAAAAAAAAGATTAAAAATTTCGTGGCCTATGCAAATAAATGCTTCATAAAATGCAACAGTACAAAACACAGATTCAAAACAGAGCCCAGATACCAAAAATGGATGACTTCAAAACTAATTATTAAAACAAGGGACAATGATCAGAATATATCACCTAAAAATTTTGGAAGACCACGAACCACTTATGCTGATGGAGGTGAACGATATAAGAGAAAATGTGCGGCTGAGCTTTCACAAAACCAAAACAACGATACTGCATTGCTCATTCATGCTGCTGCAGTGTCCGCAAAGAAAGCCAAATGTAGCGATATTTCTTTTGTGCTTAGAGAAACATCGGAAGGCAATGCTAGCCAAATAAGGAAGAAGCTTTTAACGGAGGATCCTATTCCGCTAACTCCTGATGAAGCATTGGCGTTTCTGTTGGAAAATAGCTTAACTAAAAGAACATATGTCAATATCAGATTACAAAACAAATCTCATAAGTGTGATATATATCCAAGCTACAAGCATGTGATTGAGGCAAAACAAAAATGCAGGCCCGATGATATAAATATTTCTGAAACTGTAGCCTTTGTATCATTACAAAGCATTTTGGATCATACCGTGAAACGAATAATGATAATGCAAGATGAAGTAATAAGTCAAATTCGTAACTTTGCTGACGTGAAATTAATATCGACATATGGGTTTGACGGCTCCACGGGGCAAAGTATTTATAAACAAAACTTTGAAAATTCTGAATGGGATACCACTGACCAATCCCTATTTGTTACAACGCTTATACCGCTAAAGCTATTGGACTCTTCAGGACAAGTTCTGTGGCTCAACCGCTCTCCTCAATCAATTCGGTTTTGCAGACCTATAAAAATTGAGTTTGCTAAAGAAACGGCAGAGCATATTTTAAAAGAGAAAGAGAGTCTGGACATGCAAATTCAAAATTTGGTACCCTATTCATACCGCAATTTTAATGTCAGCTATGATCTTCACATGACCTTGATTGACGGCAAAGTTTTAAATACTTTAACGGGCAACAAATCTACACAATCTTGTCCAATATGTGGAGCAACGCCGTTACAATTCATGAAAATTACTGACATGAATTCCGATATTTTTAAACCTAAGCCTGGATCTCTTCAGTATGGTGTGAGTCCCCTTCACGCATGGATTCGTTTCTTTGAATTTGTGCTTAATATATCCTATAGAACCGAATTAAGAAAGTGGCAGATAAGAGATCCTCACGAAAAAAATTTAATGATGGCGCGAAAACGGAAGATTCAAGGCAGATTTTGGTCAGAGCTTGGCCTGCACGTCGACAAACCTAAACCAAATGGATGTGGAAATTCAAACGATGGGAACACAGCGAGAAGAGCCTTTGCCAATATTGAAATCCTGTCGTCAATATTAAATTTAAATGCCAATCTCCTTCATAATTTTCGTACAATTTTGATTGCTATTTCGAGTGAATTTACGATTGACGCAGAAAAGTTTGAAGCTTTTTGTGGAAAAACAGCGTTCTTGTATTTAGAAAAATATCCTTGGTACCCCATGTCAGCCACGGTTCACAAAATATTGGCACACGGCCCCAAAATCATTGCCATCTCTGCTCTTCCTGTGGGCTGCCTGGGCGAGAATGCGTCGGAGGCTCGTAACAAACATTATAAGCTTGATCGAAGAATGCATGCACGGAAAAACAGTCGACAGAATAATATGCACGACGTTTTTCATAGAGCTATGGACTCTAGCGATCCACTGATCTCTAGTTTGTGTTTAAATAAAAGGAAGGCACAAAATAAAAAGATACCTCTTCCGACGGATGTCATTGCGCTTTTGGACGTGCCCTCTTTTACATTAAGTTGTAGTATGGACCCTCTTTGTGATGAAGATAATACTGACGATACCGATTCGGATGGATCCGATATTGAGAATAAATACTGTTTACAATTAGATTCTGAACTTAATGATTAAAAATATATACCTCATTAAAGTTGTGTTAAAAGATTAGCTTCTGTAAATATTGCATTTATTACATCATCAAAATCAGCTAAATTCATGCTAGTCGGCCTGATCGGTTATATGGCAGCTATATAAAATAATAGTCTAAGTTGAACAAAACTTGTTAGGACACCTTGGGAGCCTAAAATACGTGTATAAACTGAATTTCAGTTCAATAGTTTAAGAGACAACAAAATTAGTGAAATAATAGTCCAAATTGAGCCAAATTTGGTGGGACACCTTGGGCGCCTGAAATACGTGTATAAACTGAATTTTAGTTCAATAGTTTAAAAAACAACAAAATAAGTGAAAATCGGCCAGATCGTTTATATGGCAACTATATGAAATAATAGTCCAAATTGAACAAATCTTTGTAAGTCGCTTTGGGGGCCCGAAATATGAGTATAAACCAAATTTCGTGAAGAAATCTTTATAATTAGACTTTATGCCAAAAAAATCGACTTTGGGACCATTGTGCAAAGGTCGGAAAATTCAGCATAAAAAACTATTTTTTATCCGATTGGCTTGAAACTCGGTTTGAAATACGAAATAATTTAAAATGTGATTTTTCAATGTCGGAAAATCCGCTTCCAGGAGTGAGAACGACCGGAAAATTTGCATGAAATGTATCTATTTCTCATCCGGTTGGCTTCAAGAATTTCGTTTAGAATAATTAGACTTTATGCAAAATATCCCGGCCAGACCTCGACATTTGCCGGAAAAATGATAAAAAAAAAACGATTAACAGTTTTCAAGTAAAAAGAAAAAAAAACCCCACCCCCCCCCCCACCAAAAAAAAAATTAAATTTTTATGCTTGTTGGAATAAAAAAACAAAGAAAACAGTTAAAATTTTTTTCATGATTATGGGTATATTAAAGTTGTTAAAGCCGTTTTTAAAATCCCCTTTTTTTTTATTTTTTTTTTTTTTGTTTTTTATTTGCCCTATTTTAATTATATAAATATTTTTTTTTTTTTTTTTTATGTTTTTTTCTTCCCCCAATAGAAAACAAAAAAAGGAGGAGAGCATAATATCCAACGGTTATTATTTCCAAATCCCCCTCCAATTTGAGCATAAGCCTCCGCAAATTCTTTGACTACTATCTCGTAATCAGGTCTTCTTAAAAAATTTTGACATAGGGACTTGAATGAAATCCATGCTCTTTTTTCAATTTCACTCATTTTTGCATCAAATGCATCGTCTCGCATAAGTTTACGAATTTGGGGGCCAATAAAAATGCCTGAAAATTGTAATTTTTGAAATGTTAAACAAATCATTTTATAGTGAATATAGCATTTTTTAAATTATACCTTCTTTAATTTTTGCATCGCTTATTTTAGGGAAAGCTGCTCGCAGATGAAGAAATGGTTCGCCTACTCTATTTAGGCGTTTCACAAATTGTTTCATGTATCCAAGCTTCAAGTGTAGAGGAGGCAGAATAATGTCTTCAGTCTTAACTAATGGAATGTGCTTAACATTGTTTTCTCCTATATCAAATGCTTTGCGTGGTTCCCAGTCTTTACGCTCATAATGATTTTTTGCTCGACTATCCCACTTGCAAATATAACAAGGATATTTTGTGTATCCACCTTGCATGCCCAAGAGAATGCTTAGAACTTTCAGATCAGCGACAATTTTCCATTTATGATGTGCATAATTTAAATGTTTGGTTATTCCGGCTCAAGGTCATGACCTTGAGCCGGTATAACCAAACATTTGGATTTACACAGATCAGGTCGCTAAAACCATGTGCATAATTTATATTTTAGAGAATTTTCTCAATTATGTTGTATGATTTCTTTATATTTGCACCATAAGCCAGCGGAATTGATGGAAGATCGTTTTTGTTATGTAAAAGCAACGCTTTTAAGCCTAAGTTAAAAAATGGTTTTAAACTTAATTCTTTTTACACAACATACATACTCACTTTTGCATGAATATGATTTAACCCATAAAACAAATTATCAAAGTTTGTGCAACACACCAATGTCTTTTCAATTTCATCTTTATCGAAATTCCTTTCGAAATCTTGTAGTGGTATATTTCTCGTCCTTGTTGCCACAATATTCCACTGCTTGAGTCTTGATGCTAATATTTCTGATTGTCGCCATGATAATCCCAAGTCACGCACCAGATCAGCATGGTCTTCGTTAGTAACGAGATGCCTTTCCGTCGAGTATGAGCTTGATTTTAATGGCATATATGATTGGTACTTACCATCTGTTTCCGAGGGATTGGAGATGCAATCATGCTGCGACTGTTGAAGACTTACTCGTTTGTCTTTTCGAATTGCTTTAGACACTGTCATAACATTGGCATACTTTACAACCTCGCGTGTTTGATATCGATGTCCAGTTAAGTTTGTTTGACAAAAGTAGCAATCATCCGGTTTGTGAAAAGCTTGATAATGCCATTCGACTGGAGAGATAAATGTAAATCATTCGGCTCCTAGCTTTTTTGCTTACATTTTTTTAGCCCTGCAGAGCACGCAGAACAAATGTACTCAGGAACGAACCAACTGTTTTGCCATAATTCGACCTTAAAAACGAGTGCGTAAGTTAAAGTCGGCTCTAACCGACTTCGATATACCCGTTACTCATGAAAAAACATGTTTAACAGTGTTCCAGCGTTCTTTAGTGTGACCATCCGAAAAGTATGCAACATTTTTGGGGTGGGAGGGGTGGTAGCGTGGGGGGGCTTGGTTCACTTTTTTGCTCATAACTTAAGAACCGTTCATCCGATCTTCATCATTTCTTTGGCAAATCGATTTCTTTTGCTAATTACTAACTATCTCTAGAAGGTACGAAATGTCAATCTTTAAAACTGTAGGAGATACAACGTTTTTTCCAAATTGCGGGGGCGGGAGGGGGCGTGGCCAAAATTTGAAACAAACTTGACCTGCGTGCAGATAAAAGAAGCATTTGTCTTATACATGTCAAACCTCTATCTCTTACCATCTCTGTGATCTAGGTGTTCATACAGACGGACAGACGGACAAGGCTAAATCGACTCGGCTGTTGATGCTGATCAAGAATATATATACTTTATATGGTCGGAAATGATTCCTTCTGCCTGTTACATACATTTGCACGACTTTAGTATACCCTTTTTACTTTACGAGTAACGGGTATAAAAACAGTGGCGGAAAGTTTCCGCGGCTGAATTTATTTTCCGTGTTCTGAGACGCGCTAAATAAATGCCCAATTGGCCTATCGATAGTTGACGTATCGATAGCAGTGTGGGTCGTGAGTGGATTGAATGAACAGCTGGTGCCATTGGCGGAATTGGCTGCAGCTCTTTATTTTGCCATCATAAATCGACAATGGAGGAAAAAAAACCGGCAGAAGGAAACGGACGGAAAGTTTCAACCGCGAGAAAACTATAAGCTAAGGGCCACAAATGAATTTGCGTACTGAAAACAGTCTCCAATGCCAATGTCCGTCGCTTGGAGACATCGCGGCCGGTTGGCACGGACGGTTGCGTCCGCAATCGGAGGAGGCCAAACAGCAGATGATGACCATTCATCCAGTTCATCATTTTTACCACCCCCACCGCGAAAACTGTGTCGGCCACGTCCGGCTTCTCCTTGTTGGAGGTCAAAAATTAAGAAAATGCAGACCAGCTGAAAATAGAGTTGGAGAGCGGTGCGACTGCTGTGAGCAACAGTGGTAGCTGGGTGGGGGTGTGTCTTTCAAACGTGAACCCGAGGAGGAGAATTTTGAATTTACGGCAAATAAAACAACAGTTTTTTATGAGAACTGAAAATGTATTTTCTAATCTCTAGCGTAACATTTCACTTGAGAGCCAAAATGGTGGCATAGCACAAATCCATGATTTGTAGATACTCCAAGCGCCTTCCTGCAGATAGCAGCTGTGCAGAAATGCACAGTCAAACAACTAACACCCCCCATCTTGTCGCGTATCTTGGCATCCGTCAGGACCGCATGATGCATTATGTACTCCACAAACTGTAGCCCGATTAGCCAATATCTTGTACAAACTTCTCCAAACAGTTATTGTTGCCCAAACGGCAAATATGCAAATAATCCTCCAAGTAGTAGCCCGACATCACGAACAGATCGGCATTGTTGTGTTTCAAACGGGCAATAATTGGATCCTAGCCCAACACCTTGAACCGATATTCGGTGCAACGCGATGGCATCAACAGATCAGTATTCCTGTTGCGCAGCATACAACTTGGTAAATCTTTCAAATTTTGTTTGTAAACAAATCAAAACAGCTGACCACCTGTGTGGCCGTTTCTGTATTTGGTCTCTTTGGCGTATATATGGGCACACTAAAAATTTATGTGGATGCTAAATTTATAAAGTGCAATTTAGCGGGCTAAATTTTCCGCGCTTCTCAGAACAGGCCTTAAGGCCCATACGGACATCCGAAGTTCGTAATTTAGCTAACTTTCCCCTATCTTTCGTCGCCGTGGAACGTAAGAGTAGTGTTACCAGACTTTAAAAAAAAATAAGCCAAAAATTTCAGTATTTGGTATTTTTAATTTAGTTGGCGGTAGGTCACACTGATCGATCATCTGTATTTTGTTTTAATGCCAAGTTGATTTTTTGTAGATGCTCGGCCACTTCTCCTCAAGCCTTGTTCACAAAATTTAAGTTCGAATGCTTGGGGTGGAAAAGATCACAAATGACATTCCGCTTTTTCACCGCCAAAATTTAAGACATATTTTCGTCATGAAAAAATAATTCAAAACAACTATTTCGCTCTTGTTTTTCTGCCATGCTTTTTATATGTATTTTTTCAAATTACTTTAGCTGAAAGCACTTCAGCTGGTCGGTGCAGGTAGAAGCAGAGTGAAGTTACATGGTGCATTCTGAATGCTGCGTCTGTTGCTCAAGCATAATAAGGCCCACAGCCAATTTACATAGTCTCCACAAATGTGCTGTTAAGTGCAACATTGTCTGTTAAATGTAACATTCAACTTCGCACTTCCGTACATGCAAAAAGTTCAACAGGCGAAGTTGTAACTTCTGCTTCTTCTTCCCTCAATTTTTGTATGAAACTTCTCGCAACTTCTGATGTCCGTATGGGGCTTTAAGGAAAAATCGCATAGAATAAAATAGTGAAACCAGTGGTGGTCAAAGTACAAATTTTGAAAATACCAGATCTGTAACCCGCATTTCTCTGCCATCGCGGTAAGTAACTATAACCTATGAATATAATATATTAGACTCTTCTCGTCGCTATCAGAATTGGCAAAGTTATATAAAATCAGATGGTCCACTCGCGAGTTATTTCAATTTAAGTGAGCAAAAAGATCAATAAACGGTTTTTGGGCCATAACTTCAGATTTTGGGGGTCCCCGAGGAAAACCAAGTATGAGGAAGTGCTATACGCGACCTGCTCTACAGCGTACGCTATGCCAATACCCAGGTTATTTTGCACTGTAGCACTGTGCTATCCTTCTAATCAAAACTTCTTTAATTCTATTTTTTTTTTTTTTGAGAACAAAAGCAGTCTCTATTAAAATCCAGCAATAGTCAGCCAACATATGGACGTCCCATCGACCTTGGTATCTCATTTCCATTGTTTTTATATCCCGGTAAAACGTTCACCGTGCTCATTCTGTATGCAAGAATCCTGTAATCCTCTAGCATTCTTGAAACTAAGTGAATATTATTGTCAGCTTTGTAGTTTCCCAAGAAGTTTGAAACGACTAAGACAAATGAGTCCCATGCATTCAGTTCATTCAGGGTCATGGATTCAGCAAATGACTTATCCTTAATGAATTGGCAAATTTGAGGTCCTTTAAAAACACCAGCCTTAATTTTTTCCAAACTTAGCGAAGAAAGCTTTTTGGTTCTTATTTCTGCTCACTAGAGGTTTGTTAACTATATTTTTTTCTCCAATTGTCAACGTCTCTCTCAAAGGTCAGTACTTTCGTAACCAATGTTCATTTGTTGCCCTACTATCCCAGAAGCACAAGGTACAGGGATATTTGGTGTATCCATTTTGCTGGCCCAATACCAGAGCTCGCAAATAACTGTTAACCGTTTACCCCTTTGCGGTCTGCACACGAACATAACCAAAAACGAGAGCGTAAGTTAAAGTCGGCTCTAACCGACTTCGATATACCCGTTACTCATGAAAAAACATGTTTAACAGTGTTCCTGCGTTCCTTAGTGTGCCCATTCGAAAAGAAGGCAACATTTTTTTAGGGTGGGAGGGGTGGTAGCGGGGGGATTGGTTCACTTTTTTGCTCATAATTTGAGAACCGTTCATCCGATCTATATCATTTCTTCGGCAAATCGATTTATTTTGCTAATTACTAACTATCTCTAGAAGGTACAACGTCTACCTTTAAAACTGTTGGAGATATAACGTTTTTTCCAAATTGCGGGGGCGGGAGGGGGCGTGGCCAAAATTTGAAACAAACTTGTTCTGCGTGCAGATAAAAGAAGCATTTGTCCCATACATGTCAAACCTCTATCTCTTACCATCTCTGAGATCTAGGTGTTCATACAGACGGACGGACGGACAGACGGACAAGTCTAAATCGAATCGGCTGTTGATGCTGATCTAGAATATATATACTTTATAAGGTCGAAAATGATTCCGTCTGCCTGTTACATACATTTGCACGACTTTAGTATACCCTTTTTACACTACGAGTAACGGGTACAAAAACATGCTCTTTCTCTGAGCAGAACACTTTGTTCGATTTGTTTTGGTTTTCAGTTGACCGTTCTCAGTTGAGCTATTCTTATTATGCTCATTCAATAACAACTTCTAAGGGGGCGCCACAGAAATTTCTAGAGATTTTGCCGACGGTTGGTTTGTAAATCTCTTGAAAAAATCCTCGGTGCCACAGAACTTTGAGAGATTTTATTTTCTTATTAGAGATCTAGTTCAGTTATTTTCCTAAAAACAGGGCTGAATCTGTAGCCAAAAAATTTCTCTTCTTTTAATTATGGGTTAAATTGATGTTTAAATGAAATTTTTTGAATGTGTCATATGTTTTATGATGCATTTTAAAATTATAATTTATATTTAAGTCATATTCTCCATAAATAAAATGCAAAGTTTAAAAATTTGTTGGCGCCAAACATGAAGTATAACTTGCCAGCCCTTAGTCCGCTGGCTGCCAACCAGATGGCGCCACAATCGCTAAACGGCGCCACTGATGTGGTTGGTTTAGATGAAAGACTTTGGTTGTTTTTCTTATTAATTATTGAAACGCAAATTTTAATGTTTAAACTAATTAAATAATTTATTCGTTTGATGCAATCTATTCTAGAAATTAATGTTGCTTACATTTCCAAAAATGTATTTTGCTTGCTAAAATTGTTTGGGTGGTTTGGGAGGTTTAAGCCTATCAAAAGAAATTTCTGTGGCACCTAAGAATTGGAGTTTGGTTGGAAGAGGTTTCTGTGGCACCCCCGTGGATTTTGAGCGATCCAACTGCTGAGCAAAAAAAAACACAGAAAGCAAAGCTAACTTCGTCTTTAAGTTTGAGTGCACAACTTGTCTCATATCGTTTGGTTTGATTTTGCCGACTTCGACCAAAAAGTATTGCATATTTGATCATCTTAATAACATTACATATTACCCATGGCCGTGTTTGAGAGCATTAATTTTGTAGAACAAAACAGTTTTCTTACGAAAACCCATTTTCCGAACGAACATTTGTTTGGCAGCTACAAAATTGTAGTCATCCGATCCGGTCGGTTCCGACATATTAGCAGCGTGCAGTAAAAAGAAGACTCTGTGCAAAGTTTCAGCTCGATAGCTCCAAAACTGAGGGACTAGTTAGCGTAGAAACAGACAGACGGACGGACGGACAGACGGACGGACAAAGCTTAATCGACTCAGCTCGTCATGCTGATCTAGAATATATATACTTTATGTGGTCGGAGATGATACCTTCTATGCCTTGCAAACTTCTGGGCAAAATTATAATACACTTTTCAAGTGTATAATAAACGGCTCATGAAAACGCTCTTTTTTGTTTGTTTGTGTTTGGCTTGTGTGGCTCAGAAGCCCAAACGAACGCCTCATTCGCACACACATGCATACAAATGCAAATGAGTTTTATTTTCTTCGCTCGCGTTCAAACGGTCTGCGAATGCGCAGAGCGAAAGGGCAACAATAAAATTGGTTTGTCTCTGAGCGCAGACCGATTTATTCAAGAGAAAAGGAATAAGGTCTCCTCTGACTCTTTGCTTAAAGGCTCCGTATATAACAGTTATTGTTGGACATCGAAAAACGGTAGTTCATTGCTTAAGCTAAGTTCACACTGGCAGATTATATAGCCAAATTTTGATCAAAATAGAGATGATTGAAGATTTTACAGGATTTAAGACAAAAGCTATAGTTTCATACGCAAATAATTTGATCAAATATGCCCGGAAAGTTACACAATTTGGTCTTTATGGCCAAATTTTCATAAAAATTTGTCCAAATTATTTGCCTGGGTGAACTTAGCTTTAGACCTATTGCTTAATCTCCCATCATAGTAACAAGTAGTTAAAAACAAAAATCTTTCTCCTCCTCTGTAAAATGCATGCTTTACTTTTTAAAATTGGCGCGCAATAAATAAAACAAAAATTCACGAGATGGTAAGGCGCTGCCAACTCAATTTTAGTGCCTTTCCAGCCCTCCCGGTGTGACCGTGGCGCAAATGCCCAAATTCATAATCCATCTAAATGAGACAACCGATTGCACAAAATCCACCTAGTTGCGAAATCTAGGTGGATTTCGATTTGAGCAAAAACAGGAACATGAGAAAACGGCCTTAAATGTCCATGGGATGATCGGCCGACTTAAAACTTATCCTTCATCATCGAGCACTTGATGAAATGCCAACCTGGGACACGGCCCACGACATTGTAAGATTCTTCTTCACACGCAAAAGTAGGTCTGACTGAGTTTGCAGGTGGCTTCCGAGGCCGATGGCCCTTAAGTGGGTTAAGGCTCGACAGCTACAACAAAGGCTTCGCCCACTGTACCTCAAAAGGTTACGTCGCCCCCACGCGGTCAATCAAGACGTATGCGTCGGAGTGGCGATGGGTCAGCTGCAACCAGCTAAAATAGAAAATTACATATGCATGTAAAACCACGAAACACAATTTTAGCACACAAACAAAAAATAATCACCTTCCTGGGGGGTGTAATAATCGGGCTCAGGAAGGAAGTGCGCGATTGACTATATTCTAGTCGGAATGATTAGCACTTGAAAGGACTGTACTCTTGATTTTTTATATAATTTTAAGTGTCACGAACTTTGCGTCTGCTCACTGTGAAATAATCGCCACACACAAGAGGATGGGCAGAGGGTAGAGGTAGGAAAGATGCTGAAGAGGGGCAAAGATCTGGGTGGGATCTGGTGGTATGTGGGAGGGATTTGGGTGAGATCTGAAAGGGATCTAGGGGGGTTCTGGAAGGGACGTGATCTGGGTGATCTAGGTAGCTTCTGGTTGGGATCTGAGATCTGGATCTTTTAAACTTAGGATCATGTTTCACTTCACCTTGTTTTCAAGTTTACTTTTTTAAAGCTTTTTTAATTTTTTGAATTTCTTATATTATTATTAAGGTTTTTTCAAATTTTTTCTTCTTAAGTATAGGTTTGGATGGGCTTTCTTAACTCAAAAAAAGTTGTGATAGGCTTTCTTAATTTATGTCTTTTTTAAAATTGTATATATTTTTGTTGATTAAAATTGTAAAATTCGAGATCAAGGTTTCGTTATGCTTCCACATATCTTTAAAAATAAGACACCAACAAACTACACCAAGAAGTAAAACATTTTCATAAGTAAGTGTTTCTTAATACTATTTAAATTATGTATAATATGATTGACTTTTTTCTTTCCTTTCAGCTTATACACTGAGTGCACTGCTTCCGCTTTTGCTGCACTCACCCTTTCGCTTGCTGCTACATTCAAAAATATACAGACTTCGGCGCCCAATTATGCAATTCCTAAATGGAATCGTCTACAAAAATCCATATTGGACAGCATTTCTCAGGTGGATGACAGCTTTAAGTCGATGGTTTAACGAGTCTAGCCATTACAATCTATTCTTCCCTTTGGAGACTTCGTTAGGTCATTCACAGGTCCTCATGTGGCCATGTTGGTGGGTGCGTTGTCCTATACGTGAGTACAACCGAAATTTTTGATTTAAAGCAAAACTTTTATTCGTTTCATCCTTTCTACTGCTTGTTAGGTGATCACCTTAATATCCGCATCTACAATTACACTGTATGTGTCCAGTGCTGTGTTGCGGCTGACCCTCCATCCAGCATTTTTTGGACCGTGCTGCATCCTATTTAAGTGTCTGTTCCAACATAAGACGCCCATACGCTCCTTAGTTTGTGCTTCTTTTACATGGGTAACTCTATAGAACAGGATTTCAGGATTTACCCCATTTCAAATTTTTCTTTTCTTTTCAGGGTGGAAGCAGTCCAACTTCAGCAGAGTGTTTGTCTCAACCATTGGGTTCCTACGATGTAGCACTGGTCTGTGCATTTTTAATACTTCTTCTTCTTGATTGGCCTGATGCTTGCATCACAACCGTTCAACGGTCTCGGCCGCTGCAATCAATGTCCGCCAGTCGCATCTGCTCCGTGCGAGCTGGGACCAGTTGGTCACACCAAGCTTGGCAAGGTCTGCCCGAACCTGGTCATCCCATCTAAGTCGAGGTATCCCCTGCTTGCCTCTTCCTCCGTAGTCAGCCGCCTTCGAGTAATAAGCTTTCCTTACTGGAGCTTCTTCGTCCATCCTGGTGACAGTGACATGTCCTAACCAGCGCAGCCGCCGTTGCTTTATGCGCTTGACCAGACAGGTGTCCCCATAGAGCTCATACATAGAGCATTTTGAATACGCTTACGTCAACACCGAGATCTACTCTGGAGGCGATATTGTTTTGTATTGGTGGACACCGGTACAATTAGCATTAGCATTACTTGTTTTGTAATTTAGTTTTTCTTAGTTAAGCTTCTTTAGTTTATAAGTAGTTGATACAGTGGCGACTTAGCCGCCCCCTCTCCCTTGAATAGTTCTAAATTTTAAAATTTTTTCTATAATTAAAATGAAGTTCTTCTTATTCTTTGCATCAAAAACTTCTTTGTAACATAAAGGGACGTACGCAGGATTTTGATTAGGGATGAAAAATACCTTAAATGTTCGAAGGGTATTATTTTGCCAAAGTTGCTATAACATAACCCAAACTGTGGAAGTTTATCCGTTCGATCTCAGTGGCAAAGATGCTTTAGTTTAGAAATAGTACATAAGATTGTCCTACTCATTGTGCACCATTATGACCTAAGAAATTGAAAGTTGTCTAGTTGCCAATCCTAGTAAGCCCCAAATATTCGGAAAATACAACGAAATCGATGGATAGCGAACTATACACAATTAATGTAAAATATTATTTGGTGTTTGTTAATTGTTCTTTTATAATTGACACTATAAATTTGTGTTTTTTTTCCATGTAACAATGATTTCAATAACTCTTTCTTTATTTAAAAGAAACTTTCTGATTTTGCTCATAGGATAATAATGGAAAATATGGTTATTTTTTGACAAAAATCGATTTTTTTTTAATTATTGAACAGTTGACACAACTTTTCTTTCATAAGAAATTTTCAAAGCATACTACAAATCTGCACCCCCCTGCATACGCCCTTGATAACATAATCAATATATTGGATTATATCCAATTCATCCTGCATGAAGCAGGATGAAATAGTGGAAGACATTGAATCCCCAACATCTTTGATTAAGTCAAACACAAGGTCTAAAAACTGCAGCATTTTGACTCCGTCCATTGTAGACCACTGATCTTTAGTCCCTTTAAACTGACTAGTAAGCTTTCAAAAATGCGTTCAATAAATATTTTTTTATTACTAGATCTTGAAGTGCAGAATCTTGCAACGTTCTCCATGCAGAGTCTAAATAACCTTCAGGAATACCACTCTGTATTAATTTAAGAGAATAATTAATATGGGGCATTCCATACAAAAAAAGTTTTTTCCTGAGATCATTTCTCCGAATTGAAAGATAATTGAACTTTGCCTTCAACTCCCACCCCCATCCCTCCCACCCACTCTACACCCAATTCCCCCACATCCCACACACACCCCACCCACATCCAATCCATATCCCTCCCACATCCCGGCGTAATTTCCAACATTGGAAAATGAAAACACAAATGAGTTTTCATTTTGACTATACAATCCGAGTTTTAAGTCAATCGGATGAAAAATAGTTATTTTGCATGTAGAATTTTCCGAAAATTTTCACGCCTGGAGACGGATTTTCCGACATTGGAAAATCACATTTCAAACTATTTCGTATTCTATCCTTATAGTCTCTGCACACTGAGCACATATTAGAGGAACGCATGGAATTAGATGATGATGTGAAATTGAAATCTACACTGCCGACATCTAACATCTTACATCCGTCAGTCAATGTCTCAGAAATGAGTTGTATCAAAAATTACACAAAAATATATTGAGAAAAAATAAATTGGCATGAAATATATTTAACATTTGCTTAACAATATCAGGCTTATGAAGCTCATGGTGGTGATTAAAAGGCAGAGTTTATTAGTCCTTATCCCGAAGGAAGATTATTTGGGCGTTTTGTGACATATTTTGCGAGTTCTAATGCTCCAGTATCTTTTTTGCTAATTTAATCAGAATCAGATCTAGTCCGTTTTGGTATATGGGCATTGGTATTATCGATGCATTTGCTGCTTGAAATTTCAGAATTAATGTCAATTGGGTCCTCTGTGTAAAAGGTGGAAAGATCTGCATCATGTCCGGAATGGGGCGAGCACCTATCATGATTTTGTCACATGTCATCAATATGGTCCTTAAGATAGCTTCTGTGCAAGGCGTTTTCAAGTCTTTTTCCTGCCGACTTAATATATAAAATATAAATATTTAATAATACATGACAAGTTTCTCTGTCACTACTTAATTTCATGAGGAACGTGTGGAATAGAAACATTTTGCTTCAAGATGTTAGATGTTGGATGTTGCTCAGTGGAAAAAGCCTATTACAAACCGATTTTGAAGCCAATCGGATGAAAAATGGT
Source organism: Lordiphosa stackelbergi (assembly GCA_018904235.1). Classification (NCBI taxonomy): domain Eukaryota; kingdom Metazoa; phylum Arthropoda; class Insecta; order Diptera; family Drosophilidae; genus Lordiphosa; species Lordiphosa stackelbergi. The sequence goes on along the minus strand of JAEIFU010001901.1, from coordinate 3,079 downwards.
TTTTTTCATGCAGAATTTTCCGGCCATTTTCCTCGTGGGCGGATTTTCCAAAATCGGGAAATCACATTTCGAACTATGTCGAATTATTTCCCCGTTGGGTCAAATTTTCCAACACGGATCAAACCGAGTTTGAAGGCAATCGGATGAAAAATAAATTTTTGCATCAGAATTTTCCGGCCTTTCTCGGGGCGGATTTTCCAAAATCGGAAAACACGTGAATTATTTCGCGTGGGAATTTTCCGGGTGGAATTTTCCAAAACCCCGTCTTAGTACGCACTTTTACCACAGAAACTCCTGTCCAAATTTAAGCTTTCTATCTCTTACCGATTAGGCTGTGCGATGATTGCCAATCAGTAATTGAATCAGTCAGGACACTCTCTTTTATATTTATAGAGACTAGCAAATTATCCCGTCGCGTTTCGCTGCGCCTTTAAGAGTATAGAACCAATAGAACCACATAACACCCACATCCCTTCCACTTTCCGCCACTTCAAAAACAAGCAAATTTCTCATTTTTATTAATTTATTGTGTTTTTTTTTCAGCATCGGTGTCCCCCACTTCCATCTCTTCGTTTCGTCCATCTTCTGCTGTTTGCTGGACACCAATAAGTTGCATAGCAGCTTGCATGCCAGCCTGCATGCCAGCCTGCATGGCCCTCTCCATTGCAGCCCGATTTGCCTGCCTCTCCTGCCGGTTACCTCCAGCCACCAAGGCAAGTGGCAGGCGCCACATAGCCGGGGCCGGTGACTCGGACGGGGTATGGGCCAGTGCCTGCGGCGGTGCATTGGCCAGTGCCTGAGGCGGTGCATTGGTCGGTGCCTGAGGCGGTGCGGCCTGACTTTTAGCCAGCGCCTGTGCTATGGCGGCTTCGGCCAAGAGCTGGAAATTCACACGGCCACGACCTCCGCGCCCACTTCCACCGCGTCCACGCCCACGTCCTCCGCGACGTCCTCCACCGCCAGTCGAGATGCTAATGTAATTGTTTCCCATCTGAAAAATAAACAAATAAAAATATTAGTTTTATACAAAATTCAGATCAGCTTAAAAATATTACATATTACCCATGACCGAGTTTGAGAGCAGTAATATTAAGAAGAAAACAGTTTTTCGTACTAAAACCCATTTTCCGAACGAACATTTGTATGGCAGCTACAAGAAGTAGTATCCGATCCGGTCGGTTCCGACATATTCGCAGCGTGCAGCCAAAACAAGACTCTGCAAAGTTTCAGCTCGATAGCTCCAAAACTGAGGGACTAGTTCGCGTAGAAACAGACAGACGGACAGACGGACGGACGGACAGACGGACGGACAAAGCTTAATCGACTCAGCTCGTCATGCTGATCTAGAATATATATACTTTATGTGGTCGGAAATGATTCCTTCTATGCGTTGCAAACTTCTGGGCAATACTATTTCGCGCCACCAGAATTTGCCGACCCCCCCTCGCTACGCCACTGACTAAATTGCTAAAGTGTGGCACGACTGTTTTGATTTCTATTCTACTATCTACTCTATTCTTCAGCAAAGCGACGCTTAGCTCTTCTATTAAGTTTCTAAGTTCTATTAAGTTTGTGTTTAAAGTGTTTAAAAAAAGAATACAAAAAAAAACCCAAAGACTAAAATATTAATAAAGGTAAGTAAACCCATCAAATTATGGACCGCACCAAAAAAACATTTTCAGGTACTGCAGAGCAGCTAATTGTTCAAAAGGCTTTAAATTTTTACCGTTCAGCTTCAAAAAAATCATTCAAAATTTCAATTAAACGCAAGTATAGATACGGAACGGAGAGTTATCAATAAAGCTGAATATCTAAGAAGATTAAAACTAAAAAAAAACCCAACACTTCATACCCAACGCCAAGTAATATAATTTCGAGCAAAAACTTGACGAGAATCCTTGCGTTAAATTAGGTGCGTTTTTTTTTACTTTTAATCTGCAGTACGTGAAAATGTTTTTTTTGGCTGCTGCTTTAACTTTGATTTAAAAACTCTGTACTCTGTTTTAAAAACTTTTGCAGATGCCGTATTCTTATAGGAGCAGAAGCCGCTCCCGGAGCCCAAGCTACAGCCCAAGGCGACGGCGCCGTAGCCCCCACAGCAGTGGACGGGGCCATAGCCCACACCGAAGTGGACGGGACCGTTGCCCCGATAGCCATAGCCCACACCGAAGTGGACGGGACCGTTGCCCCGGTAGCCACCGCCCACACCGAGGTGGACGGGGCCGTTGCCCCGATAGCCATAACCCACACCGAGGTGGACGGGACCGTTGCCCCCATAGCCATAGCCATAGCCCACACCGAAGTGGACGGGACCGTTGCCCCGATAGCCATAGCCCACACCGAAGTGGACGGGACCGTTGCCCCGATAGCCATAGCCCACACCGAAGTGGACGGGACCGTTGCCCCCAACAAAGCCGACGACTCGACCCACTTAGCGGGAGGGAAGTGCTCGATTTAGTGCAGGGGATGATAGGCATTGTGAGCCACTTTGTTCCTCCACCGGAACAACGGGTTTCTGCTTCGCCGTATGCGTCTCGGCCTGAGGCGCATGTTCCCCCTCAAGTGGGGCTAGGAGCCCAATTTCGCCAATCGGGCCAAATTTAACAAATTTAATTGAAATATCTGAAAATGACGCAGTTCCTGTTGCTGAGATTCAACATTTTTAAACATTTTAGCCGCTCAAATGGCAGCTGCATTATACTCGTCTGGCTTGTACATCGTTCGCTTATGCCTCCACTAGAGAACATTCTGCATAAGTTATGCTGTATGTTTTTCTCATATAATCAAAAATATTTTAATGTCCTCCATTGCAATCAATTTCTGTTTACCGTTTTATGCGTTACCACCCTGTTGAAATCTAGAGGCGCAGACAACTTAAGTTTGCGTTGGTGCTGCCACATCTGCCAAAAAGGTGGTCATTTTGTGAATTTACAAAAGCTGCATAAACAGGAACAAATTTGATTTTGCAAATTTAAGAAAGCGTGAATTACATAGCATAAACGTAGTAAGCGATACTATCACACTTTTATTTCAGAAAAAGGCGCTTTCTATAATTTGGTAAAATTTAGTTCTTGTTTTA
>JAEIFU010001900.1:0-55184 GCA_018904235.1 Lordiphosa stackelbergi | reverse complement strand
TTTGCCACTATGGCTTGATGGTCGCTGGGGGTGTATAAGTCCGAGACTGGCCTATGTCAAAGCTCGTAGGTGTGAGCTTGCAAACGTTAGGTCCATTATGGAACCCTCGTACAGCTTCGGAGTTGGTTTGCTTTCCTCCTTGGTTAAGCAGCGTAACGTTCAGGGATGCAAATGCACCATGGTGATTGTCCTTCGAGCGTTGGTTCTGGTGCTCCCCCAGTCTAGTGCCCATGCATTGAAATCTCCCGCAATTACTGTTGCCGCATGATTGCGAGAATTCGTCGCACTCTTCATCCACTATACGTTCGAATCGACAGATAAGCTTAGGCTAGTAGCAGCTGTACCAGTATATGCCTTCACATCTAGCTCTAACATAGCCCTGTGCTGTCTTCCGCTCACTAAGTTGCTGAGGTGGGTTTTTACAGCTCCATATTGCTGCTCCATATCCTTGGATTCCATGTTCCTGGTTTTCAACCCAGACACCGTCCGGCATTGCTCTATATGGTTCGCAGAAGAGTGCAATATGAATTCCTAAGTCTCGAACAGTTCAAACAGGTTAAGTTGGAGTAACTTAATGTTTACCGTTAGCTCTTGTTGCCTTCGCAAACAGCGGGCAAGCCCTGCTAAGGATAGTGTGCGCCGCGTTTTGTACTCCATTTCTCGTACACAGTATGCACGCAGGACTGTTCTTGCTGTTTAGTATACCTTGCTCCAGATGCTCGCGAAAGCTCAGTCTCGTGTCCAGCATCACTCCCAAATACTTAAGCGCCCTTTTGTCCAACAGTGATCCAGCCCTTTTTCGGCTGCTAACAGCACTGCTTCAGTCTTATGAGGTGCCAGCTCTAGACCCATCGATATGAGCCATTCCATCATCTTCACCATTGCTTGGTTGCATAGCGGGGACTCTGCCTGTGCTAACTCCTTTGCAACTACCACCACTAACCTCCACCACGTCATCCGCACTTCCCACGACTTGACTCCGGGGAAAGCTAGTCTTAAAACACCAGCGTACATGGCATTCCATAGGAGTGGGTCACAGGGAGCCTTGCGGACTCCTCCAGTAATTTGGTACGACTCAGTGCAAGCAAGAGTGTCGTATTTTAGCACCCTATTGCTGACATAGTTTCTGATGATACAGAACAGATAAGCTGGGACTCCAAAGTTTGTCAACGCGCCAAGAATGGTCTACTTTGGTTGAAGGCATTTCGTATGACTAGTGTGGCAACCAGCACTATATTTTTTTTATGTGTTTGCACAGAGTATTTCGGAGTCGGGCCACTGACTGCAATGCTTCTTACTTGTTATTTATTTATTATAAAACAATTTTCAAGGAAATAAAATATTATATTTACAATATCTCCGGCGAATGACCTTTGGGACTATTATACTCGTTGGGGTGTTAACCGCCCACCAACTTTTAAATTTAAAAAAAGTGAAAGTTCGTTGAAAAGAGTTCAATTTTAAAAAAATTTTCCTTTAATGGACCTTCAGCATAAGGTTTAGCTGAAAAATGCATAATGTATGTGCTGTTTACACTTTTCCTAATGGTTTGTGATTTGAAGAAATGGTTATCCACAGATATAAGCCTATTTGGTGTTTAAAATTTGCCACTTGAATGTTTAACCACAAGACGACGACAAACGACTTGTTTGCTGGCATCTGAGACACAATTATCCGGAGAATTAGGAACAAAACCAAAAAAACCACAAAATTTGCCTCAAACCTTTTACTTTGGTGGATGTTCCTTGAGGGTATTATGATTTTGTTAAGATCATTTGACATCTTATGAGGTATTTACATTATTTGGAAGAATTTTTCGCTAGATTTTTTTTTCATTTATTTAAAAAAGAGCGCCTTGATGGGAATATGTAGAAATGTATCAATATTTTAGGGTTATGAAGTCGAATGTTAAGACAGAGAGTAGAATGCAATAGATAGTAGTAGACAGACGCTGTAAGTAAACTGGCAGACAGAAAGAGAGTTTCTTTCTCTCAAACCGTGAAGATAAAACCCGTACAGATATTGTAAATAGAAAACCGTGTGTAAAGAGGGAGTGAAAGAAACCCTCGTGTACACACTAACGTTTTTTCAATTATTTAAAATACTTTTCCGCTGGCAGCTGTCTTAACCTTAGTGGCAAAACAGTCCCAGCGTTGCCACCCGATGCATAACGTGTTACGAAATTGTGTATCGATAAGTACTTAGTAAGAGAAAAAGATGAAATAATCCCAATCGTTTTCGACCCAAAGAAAACCAAAATCGCATATTAATTTTGTCGTTTTTGGGTCGAAACTGAAGTTCTACAAAACATGGGAATATGCCCTAATTTCGTGATGCTGAGATTCAAAGTATAGAGGGTATCTAAACTTCGATGCTTTAAAATTCCTTAACTTAACTTGGCCTGTTTATACAGAATCCTCTTTGTTATGTCACCGTGCGGTCGCATAAATTAGCACAACTTTAATCTGATTTTAATTGTGGGTGGAGGAGGAGGATGTGGCGGACTGAAGGGATGCGGACTGAAGGGAGGGATGGCTTAGTTGTAAACTGGCTTGCTTGCTGTGAAATATTAATGACAAGCGGCGGACGACGGACTGGCATACAAAAAAAAAAAAGCCAACCAGGTGAGGTTTGGAACGTTGTTGTGGCTTATCTCTAGAGCTTTAACTAAAACACTGCTCCTGCTCCTGCCGGTTGCTGTCCTTTTGGTATTTATTTATTTGCACAAGTTTTGAAAAGCATAATTTGCTCTTTTAATTTCATTTCACGTTCTATTTGTATTTTGTGTGTGTGGAGAGAAGAGAGCAAAGGGTTTTTAATATGCTTTAAGAGGAGATTGGAACTTTAGCTTAAAGGGAATAGGGGTCGGCAATATGAGCAGAGACGTCGACAGAGGTAAATGGAAGGCAGCTAGCGAATTCTCCAACGAATAGGGGTAAGAGATATCGTCAGTAGTCAAATGTTTAGACAACGGTGGTCGCTTGACACTGTTCAGTTCAAATAGCTTTACCTAGCGAATTCTCTAACGAACAGGGGTAAGAGATATCGCCAGTGCATTTTTAGCGTATAGTATTCAAATGCTTGGGCAACGGGGGTCGCTTTGACACCGCCCGCTTCTCTGCTTTAGTTTTGACTAGCGAAATCCTTAACGAACCGTGGTTAGAGATATCCCCAGTGCATTTTAAACCCAAAGAATTCAAATGCTTACGCAACGGGTGTCAGTTCACACTGTTTAGAGCTCTAAATTAGCTTTAGCTAGCGAATTCTCTAACGAACAGGGGTAAAAGATATCGCCAATGCATTTTCAGCCTATAGTATTCAAATGCTTAGTCAACGAGGGTAGCTGGACACTGTTTCACTTCTTTTCATTATATTTAGCTAGCGAATTTACTAATGAACAGTACAATATGTAACTAATGTATTAACTTTCCATTGAAATGCTTAAGAAACTGTTGCCCCCAACAATTTCAAGCTGTAATTTCAACCTCTGTAAGTCGTCTAGTACCTTTGAAATACCTCTGCAAGTCTGAAAATAATTTCACATCACATTAAATGACAACTGCATAGAAAATTCTCAAACCTCTTGCTTTGTATCCTCGTTATTCTTGCTCCTCTGTTGTTGTCTCAATGTCTGGGCTGACAAACAATTCTATTTAATTAAGAGTTTTCCTACAGTTTTCCACAAAGTACACACACACGGACAAAATCCTTGAGCAAACCAGTAGACAAATTTTTTTGTTGCATCCATCAGCATTTCTGGCTGGAGGCCATTACTAACCTTCGTAAGCATTTTGTTGTTATTTAATAGAGAGGAAAACACCCCCCACAAAGGTTCAACTTTGAGATCATATGCTTGCTTACGCAGGCAACTTTTGAATTTATAACATTTTGCGGATTTTAAGCCATTTGTCCTGTTTTAATGTGTGTTTGCAAACTTTGACAGTTTTTTAATTTATCTGCCATTAAAAATATGCAAAATTTGGTTTAACCACAAAAGTAGACTGAAAAACTAATCAAAGAAGGGAATTGAAAATTTATTGAAGTTTTTAAGAAATGAAAGCAAGCGAAATTGTGTACAGGCGGAGGAAGAGGATTTTTTAATTGAATCATAGTTTTGATCCAAACAGAAGTAAGAGAATTTTATTTTCAAATTGGTTCTAAGTAATCCTCAAGTCCGACTCGCATTTCGGCAAAACATTATTGCTCTTTAACCCCGATTGTCATGCCTAGCCGAACACCGAAACGATTCTTACGCATGCCTAAGCTTATGCCAAGGGAGCAACCAGCTTTTTAGTGGCTGGCCAGCAGTCGATGAAGTAGGTCAGAGCTGGTTTGCGTTATATTCGTTGTACATTAAGCAAAAAAACTACGACCATCTAATATCTACGCTTTACCTTTGCTTAGCCCCCCTCTCTTCTCTGTCAGCTGCTCTGCTACGGCGCTAAGGTCGATCAGCATCATTCGAATACCAGAAATTGTCCAATTGATATTCCGGGTATCAATTTGATCCTTTGCTATTAATTTGATACGAAAAAAGTATTAATTTGAAATTATAAATTTCTAATGTCAACAAAAGTTTTAGTTCGAAAATTCGAAATGTTATGCTTGTCAGGTAACATTAAGGGCCGTTTTCTCTTTTGCAAATCTAGGTGAATTGTTGTATTTGCTTTGCTCATGTTCGATGGCTAGAAATCCAAAATGGTTTTTGTTGCCATCTACTTCATCCTCAGCTTATTTCAAAACTATGTACATGCTTAAGCACGGTACGGAGATCAAAAAAGCGCTCGCAAACGAAAAACTCCATATAAAAATGAAGTGAGAAAGTCGGTCAAGCCCGACTTCATGACATACTTTGCACTCTAGAGAAGGAGCGCCAATGCACTGTTGCTGTTGCGCTCATACCCTAAGTTTTCTCTCTTTATCTCTCTCTCTCTCTCTAACATTGTGCGGCGTTTGGTTGTGAAAAGAGTGGGAGGTGGGTGGCGGGGGGCGGTGATTCACTTCATATTTGCTCATAACTTGAGAACCGCTCATCCGATCTTTATCATTTCTTTGGCAAATCGATACATATTGCTAATGACTAACTATCTCTAGAAGGTACGAATCATCTATCTACAAAACTGTGGGAGATATGACGTTTTTTCAAATTGTGGGGGCGGGAGGGGGCGTGGCAAAAATTGAAAAATAAACTTGATCTGCCTGCAAGTATAAGAAGCATTTGTCCCATACATGTCAAACCTCTATCTCTTACCATCTCTGAGATCTGTTTGTTCATACGGACGGACAGACGGACGGACAGACGGACAGACGGAGGACGGACAGACGGACAGACGGACATGGCTATATCGACTCGGCTGTTGATGCTGATCAAGAATATATATACTTTATAGGGTCGGAAATGATTCCTTCTCCCTGTTACATACTTTTGCACAAACTTAATATACTCTATGTACCTTCGGTACAGAGTATAAAAACGTTGTAAAACCACACGCAAAACGTTTGACGTCAAACGTTTTACGGTGTGTACGCAGAGACACGAAACGTCAATCCACACGAACATCGAACTCGAACGTCGAACACTGAATTTGTGGATTGTATTTCCAGCTGTTCGAGCCTTTTTTGGGCGCCCAAAGTAATTAAATTTATTTATTTTGACGCTCAGAAGCAAACATAATGTCAGAAAAGAAGGGTCAAATTGCGCTGATTAATACCGTAGAGGCAAAGATAAGTATTTGGAACCTCACCAATAAATATAATTTTGCTGCAGTTGACATGGAGAGCCTTTAGCGGCAGTCGACAAAGATCTGCAACAATTAGGTCCGGGATAAAAGCAACAACAGTAAATGGTTTTTTTAATTTTTATATAAAAATTTATTACATTTTTGATTGGTCTGGCACGACACCAGATTGTATTGCGGCTGGAGTGGATGTTTCCTTTTGGCGTCAACTCAAAGAGGCAAATAAAACTGTTGGCGCTCATATGGAAGACTTGTCTCCAACTGTTGTGGGAACCTTCGTCCCGAAAGGGGCATGATGGCGTCCCTCGTCATAACGGGCGTGACAACTATGCCGACCCCAGTCCTTATCCTCTGAACCAAGCCTGGGGCTTGCTGAGTTTTAAATTGAGTCTCGACGTGGACTTCTATATCATATGGAATTGTCGTGTCCGAAAGTTTGCTTTTCAAATGGCTATCTGGGAGACTCCGGTCTCCTGGGGGCGCTAGTCGGCCACCAGCCAGGCTCATTGATTCGTATGCACTTTTCAGTGCGTACAGGGTACCGTGACTTAAACGTATCTATTGAACATGCCATTCTGCGTGAAGTACATTAGATCTTACAATCTGTCTTCGCACTATATAAAAATCTTCCCATATTTCCCCCTTGCCGAAAATAAGGCAGCTGAGACATTGATGGTTGCTTCTGGCATCCTCATCTCTCTTCCAACACGATTTGTGCGGGAGAGGTGCCCCCTGGCTACATCCTTAACTATCCGTATTTCAAAATCTGCATTTTTATATTGATGATTTAAAATTCTAATTAATTTTTATAAACAACCGTGTTAAATTAAATTAAAAATCCCAAATTTGGCATTTTTTTGACGTTTTCGGTATTTTTGGGATATCTCAGCACACTAATATGTTTTTGGTTCCCCCCGGGGAAAAATTTTACTTTTGGGCGCCCAAACAGTTTGGAGTACTCGTACCGTGCTTTAACCAAAATTTTTTTATGTGTGCACGGGTCACGAAAAATATTTAATTTAAAAAACACTGCTGTTAAAAATAGTTAAGCCTGTATTGATAAAAAGTAAACCCAAAATGAAAAATATTGGATGTGGCTTTTGTATGCAAGATATCTGCAGACATAGCCGCATTTTAATTCCCCTAGTTCATTAATTAAGCTAAGTTCACACAGGCAGATTATTTAGCCAAATTTTGATTAAAATATAGATGATTGAAGATTTTACAGATTTAAAACAAAAGCTATTTTGTTACACACACAAATTTTTAGAACATATCCGCAAAGTTCCCACAATTAATTCTAATACCAAATTTTCTCAATATTTGGCCAAATTTTTTTGTCCTTGTACTTAACTATAGAGCTATTGCTAAATCTCCAATCATAGTAACAAGTCGTTCAAAAAAATCCTTCTCCTCCTCTGTAAAATACATGCTTTACTTTAAAATTGGCGCGCACTAAATAAACAAAATGAAGGGCGGGGGTGGCGTAATTTTAGTGCCTTCCAGCCTCGGTGTGATGTGGCAAATGCCCAAATTCATAATCCATATACATGAGACAGCGAAATCTAGGTGGATTTCGATTTGAGCAAAAACAGGAACATGAGAAAACGGCCTTAAGACTTATGATTCTAGCTGACTGAGAAGATCAGTGCCTCGAAGAGGAAAACAATATGCTGGAATGTAAGTAAATTTGATTGGACACTAGCCGAGACGAAGGATTGAAGGCAAGGTAAGTCTTAGCAACTAGATGTTGTTGCTTGCACACACTTACATATAACATTTAAGTTCAGGTATACGTGGATTTTTAAGGCAGCACTATTCTATGCCAGCACCAAGGCTGCTGAAACTATTTACCTATCCAGAAAGAGGCTCAGTACGTGAGGAACAAGCAACTTTTCCCAAAGTCAAGAAGAAGAATTCACATGAATTGAAATATAAATAAAAAGAAATTTGTAATAATTCACAATAAATAGATTCGAGTCAATTTGATATCCTCGAAATATAATTTTAATATGTTGCAAATTTTGTGAATAGTGAACCGTCGCTTAACACCCCTATATACTTTTTTTTGCATTATATAATCAACATTTTGGCACTCTGAATATAATCATGTTTGTCTATATTCCAATCAGTTCGGGTGTTCTGTTAATTTTACGACGATCAGTCGAAGTAAGCGGAGATTACCATGTAAGAAAAAACTCTAACCACTCGATGCGATTGCGGAGTGACTTGTTTATTGCAGAGATTTAAACCGAAACGAATAACGGTTTGGGTTACTTTTACTGTTTTAGCGGAACGCTTTTTCCCCGTTACGCTTGTGTTACGGTTGTGGAATATGGGTTACGGTTCGGGTTATGGTTATTAACCTTATTCTGTTTCGGGTTTCGATTACGGTTACGGTTATTGGTACAAAATATCACTTTGGCAATCCCTTTGCAATGCAGACAAAAATGGCTCCATTTGGAATCTCATTTATTTACTAAAAGTACTAAATGTTTAAGGCTTTCTTTTTAATTCACATTCAGAGGAAGAAGGTAACTTGAAAAAGGCGATCGCGCAAACAACAACAATATGTGCGAAAACGTTTTCATACAAACAAATTATAATAATAAACAAAGGGTAAGATGAGAAACAAGAAAGAGACAACGCAGCTAACAAAAACTTTACCTTCTCAACTGTCTTTTATTCGAAATTAAATGTGGTCTGCGCACAAACATAACAAAATAACCCATTCACGTTTGCTCTTTCTCTCTCTCTCTCTCTCTCTCTGAGCAAAACACTGCGTTTCTTTTGGCATTGGTTGTCAGTCTGTTCTCAGGTGAGCTATTCTTGTTGTGCTCATTCAATAACAACTTTTCTTTATTTGTTTAGGTGTGGCTCTTGTGAGTCAGAAGTCCTCGCTCGCGACAAAACGGTCAGCGAATGAGCAGAGCATAGGGAAAACAATAAAATTGGTCGTTCGTTGAGCGCAGACGATGTGAACGGTTCATCTGTGACTATTTGCTCAAAAAGTCAGTAAATAACACATATTTTTGGACAACGAAAAACGTTCAACAGTTATTTGCGAGCTCTGGTATGAGGCAATTAAGACAGAAGTGATTTTTGGAGTTCTTTTTAGCCGGCTCGAGGTCAGAATCTAGTATATTTGAAAACATCAACTGAATACTTGAAGTATTAAAGAGATAATTGTGCTCAATGGTATCAAATTAAGGATTTGGGTAATTTGATTGGAAATCGATGATAATTTATGATTTACTTATCCATTCACCTCATTAGGTGCAGATTGCGAATTTTATTGTCCCACTTTGATCAACATCTCCGCTTAAGGACTCCCAGGAATGTTAAGGTTTTACACCGAATAAATAATACTTAAATGGGATAGACTTGTTGCTCTCAACCTCTTCAAGCCATAACTTACTTTTTGTATATTCACATAAATCTGGTTTGGTCAGCTGTTTAGCAAACGAATTCAAAATGTAAAGCAAATCAGTTTCAGGAATTTCCCATTTTAATTGAACCAAGAATTTCCATTGACCTTGTTCACCAGCATACATCAACCATCAAACAGCATCCATCAAAAAAGGTAATTGGCTTATGTTGATCGCTTTGATGAAATTTTAAGGTAAAAATGGAATGCGCGAAAGCTATCGTTTCGATTTTAATCAAAATCACAAAAATTAGCAATCATAATTGCACTTCACATTCGTTCACCTCAGCAATTGAACTAGATCCATCGATTTTTTCGTCATCGATTTGTGCTGGTGAACACGGCCATTGTTAAACTAAAAAATTTTTGGTTTAGGAGCTCTAAATCAGAGATCCTGGGGGCCGATCACTATTAACAATTCATACGGAATGCTTGCCGCAATCATATATCAGGTTTAAGAAACATGGTCACACTGTATGGTCTGACACTGAGAGGAGAAGAGAGAGACAGACTGATGAATATACAGAAGTGTGTATATAAATGTACAGAGACAATCCGTATTGAAAATGTAAATCGAAATTGTTTTAAACTTTTTAAAGCTGTCAAAAACTACTTAAAGAGAAGTTCATACAAAACTCTGACAAGGAATTTTAATTTTCCCCGAGTGTATAATACATTTTCGCACAGAGAAAATCCAAACAATTATTTACTGTAAATTTATTTTGTTGATTAAAAGTAAAAATAGAGTGTGAGAGAAAAGGCATTTGGCAAGTTGTGTCATCACACAGCTGGGATTCTTCGCTTGAAAAGACAGACGGATAGCAAGTGTGTCTTAAGCATGAAAGCAAATATAACACTTGGGCTCTTAAGGAGGAGGAGCAAGAGGCACTCACACACACATTTATTTACTTGCACTTTGGCCCACAACAAAAAGACAATTTAAATGATTTTCAAATGTAAAAGATTCTGACCAAAAAGTAAGTCGTATTTCATAATAATTAATTGGCTCGATGTATTTGCACAAGGCATTGAGTGTGTGTGTGTGTCCTTAGGAGAGTATGTGGTGTGGTTGGTCTGTTCTGTGGCTCTTGTTTATTTCTACACATTTATGGCTATTTCAGTATTTTACTTTTATGCGTTTATTAAGTGCCAATGGCTACAATTGCAGGCAGTATATCCTTTGACTTGAGAATGCATGGCACAATAACGCACGCATTGCAAAATAAATATAAAGTTAAAGTGCAGCTTATGATGCTACGTGTGTGTGTGTGTGTGTGGTGTAGGGTGGAGTAGATGATTCATATACTTAAAATTCCAAGAAGAAACAACTTACTATTTTTCATTCAATTCCCAGTTGTTAAAGTTTTGTGGCAGAAAGTGGAAAAGCTTACCTGGAAGAAAAGAAATATATGGAAACAAATATTAATTGAGTTCAATGGGTATTCGGTAGATCCAAAGTGTGACCGTACAGCATAAAGTTTTGAGTAAGTTTGTACTGAAATGTATTGTAGTCTTTGGAATTATTTGAAAATAGCCGCCAATATCGATAAGTATTTTAGGATTAAGGTATTTTTAGACAGAGACGATGGTCACACTGCATTTATATGACTCGACCGAGAGGAGAATGGATTATTAGACGAGACAGAGGAATGGAATGGACAGAGATAGCCCATACTGACAATGTAAATAGTAACCGTGTGTATATAGAAACCCGTACAGAAACGATGGTCACACTGAATATACATATAAGACCTGACCGAGAAGAAGAAATTATTAAACTAGTCTTGACGAGACAGACGGATGGAATCGGATAGAGACAACCCATAGTGACAATGTAAATAGTAACCGTATGCATTCAGAAACCCGTGTTTGGAAATGGTGTGTCCCCGAAATCACCCGTTTTACAATATAAAACGTTTTCTTAAAAGTGGCCACCTAATCCTGCTTACACTTCAATTAGACAAAACCACAATTTAAGTTAAAGTTCCCACAATTCTACAAACTTCTTCCTCTCCTCTCCCCCTCCAGCGTTTGGGTAAAACAATTCTTACTTACTTTTTGTTTCATAATAGCAATTAGTTAGTTAGACAAAAATCTTTTTTAAGGATTATTTACTGTAATTTGCAATGCCTTAAGCTTTTTGAAACTTTATGGTCAAATAGAAATTGAAAATACATTTACACAATTTTTAGCTTGCAGCTTCAATTCATAATTAAGTTTTCTAGCGTAAATTGTATTGTCTGTCGTTTCTTTGTTTGTAGCTGTTGGCTTAAACCTGGTTCAGGTTTTTGGGCTAATATGCTATTGCACACACACAACACACAAACGCACACGCATATTGAGTCCAGTCGAGACATTTTAATTGAGTTTTTGAGCTGCCGCCTGCTGCCTATCGACAGTGTGCTCCCTTTTTTTTTGGAATCCATTATCAAAGAGCAAAACGTCAGGCAAAAGCGGCTCAGTTTTAGTGACGCTTCGTTGATTGCGAGGAAAAGCATCCTCATATCACCGAACAGCAGCAGCAGCAGCAATTGCTTTTTGCCTGGCAAATTCGTGTCCTTTGGAGAATTGGAAACTGGCGACAGTTAGTAGCAGGCAGGTCGGCGACTGACATTTGAATGTTAATCACTCAAGAGAGTTAAGGTTGGTAGGTGTAACCGAAGGTAGCTGCTACATGTTGTACAACTCTGATAAATGATCGATGTAGGTCAATATGTGTTTGTAAGAGGTTGGGTAGAAAGGTATCTCGTGTTTTGGTGTTAGTTTTCTTTTTCAGGTGAGGCAACATTGGGAAAAAAGTAGAATGAAAAATTTGAGTACGAACGCTCTTGAATTTATGGGTTTTATAGGCAAGGAGAAGGAGGAGAAGTATGCAAATTTGAGAGAATATCGTTGAACACGCTCCCACAGTTTTGTTTTGTGCAGAAACTACTGAGAGAAGAGCGCAATCGGTTATTGAGAACAGAACTCTGTCGTACATTCTTTACTATGGTTTTGACGCCACGTCTTGCTTACGGATGACATACCAGTGGGCTAAGGTGCCGGTGACAGTGTGTGTTTCAGTCTTAGAGGTATCGAGTTAAAGTTGCTATCTCAAAATCCAGCACAGCTTAGAAAAAAGGTGATTGGGGTCAGTCGTGTCTCTTGGATCAAGAATTTTTATTGTTACCGTACTTTTGAGACCGAACACTCTTCAATCAATAGTCAAATTTCTTTACTTTTTCTCATAAGTGTTGGAAAGTTATTTGAGAATATTTTGTGTGCAACAAAATATAAAGGAATTACATTTTATATAACCTTTACTCAGTTGAAGAAATGTTCAAGAGCCTTCCCTTATGTTAATTAACACAGCATTAACATTAATGTTAACATATTAATATTATGTTAGCAGACAGCGCATTTTGACCCCTAATATTTAACAAAAGTTATTAGCAATTACGAACATAATGAACAAACGGACAGACATAGCCATTGACTAGATTTAAGGAAATTCTTGACTTTGTATTAACGGAAAATAATTATGTTTCAGATGAAAACATAATTTATAGTCAGATATAAGCAAACGGACAATCGCCAAAATAATAAATAAATAAAAGTTGAAGACATGGTTGCTTGTACTATTTTTACTTTCATTGTTTTTTGAGGTTCCCAACCGATTAAAACATTAATTGTATGGTAGGGTAGGTGAAACGATGTGTTCTCCAGCGATAAGCCCACTGAAGAATCATTCGGGAGAATGATGAAACGGTATCTTATAGGCAACCAGCTCGTTTTTGGTGTACAACAATGCATAAGTTGTTTTCAGTTGTGCACAAACACAACTTTTTCGGACCTAGAGCCAGCTAAACTCACTAATTAATTCAAATAATAAACTATTTACGAACACAAAAGATACAAAACCGAAAGAACAACAACAAAACGTTGTTACGAAATGTAAAGGAAAAGAAGGACAGGCTTGCGACGGCTTATACATTGGAACGACTACATCTGGACACACAGCTGATTTCAATAATGTTAAAATGCTGGACATAGAAATAGATAGAGAGAACAAGACTGATATTGGAAAGTCTGGACATCATAAAGACGTGGACCAAATAAACTACATGTACGCTGCGGCAATCGCGGAAAAAAATAACAAGAAAATCAAACATTTGACAAAACGAAAGAAATACAATGGGACGACATAAGACAAATTACAATTTAACAAAAGTAACGACGTTTTTATAGGGAATCAGGGATTTATTTATTTATTTAGAGGTAAGTTTAAGAATGTTCAGTCAAACACGAGTATAAAGAGTGAGTTATTTAAAATAAAGCCAATAGCGAAATCTGACCCGGTGGGACTAATTTATTGGCAAATGCCAGCTATGGTCCAACTCACAGCATAAGTGGTCAGAGTACACACTAGCTGGATATATATGTATGTATGAAATTCATTGTAATTTTTGTTTGTATCTTAATGTAAACAAATAAATGCAGGCTCCCTGATAAAGGCGCAAAATGCTAGCGAAACGCGTAGGGGGATAATTTTAAATAAAATTAGGATTTATTTTGGATGAGGAATGACGGCCAACACAACCCACAGTAGCAACCATCAAAATTTCCAGAAAATTGGCCCAATAAAAAAAGAATGTGTTCCTTAAGCAACGTTTATTTTTTAAACTCTGCTATTTATTATTCGATCTTTATGAAAATTTCAGAGATTATAGATATTGTGAATATGAATGTGAGCTTAAAATTAGAGTTCGATATCTTTAAAATTGTAAAAGTGATTCAAAATTCTTCTTATTGTGGGAGGAGTCTTCGGGCTGGTATGTTGGGGTGTCTTGTTAATCTCTCCACGTCATCACCTGAAGTCACGTTAGTCAAGTTACTGAAGTCACTCTCCAAATGTCTTGTGCACATGTTATACCAGGGTGCTCCTGATAGTCTACGCCAGGGGTGCCCAGAACCAGCTTACCAGCGCGACAAAGCCAATACAAATTTTATGCATTTATATTATATATTATTCAAGCAACAAAAACAATAAGAAATAGAAAGAGAAAACCGATTTTTGTTTGTGTGTGTGAGTGGTCGTTGCTACGCAGATCTGCCTCGATTGCAAAAAGCGTTCGGCCGTACGCATAAGCAATTTGTTGTTGCATTTGAGTAGAGAAGAGAGCAGGTCTCTTCGCGGCAACAACAAAACGCAGAGCACGCATATGTTTTGGTTTTTGCTCTATGAAGGCTTATGGCGTGCGCTAAACCTATACGCGCAATATATTCCTTTGCGTACCACAACACATGCGTGTCTTGCGGAATGGGCAAGGGCGCTCCTGGTCTACGCAGACACTTCGACTGTAGAAACGGATCTATCTTTCTCAGATGGAGTTTCGCAGCTATCCCATGTACTTGGCTCCCATGTCTTCATGGTGGTTTACACATTGCACTTTATTTCGGAGTGAAAAATAACGTTGAAATGGGTTCCAAAGGGCGCTTGTCCAGTTATATTCCCAAGAATGTATATCCAGGTAAGTGAAGTAATAACTGATCGTTGAGAAAGATGCCTGTACACTCGCTACACTTAGGCCCACCGCACACAGAACGCGGAGCTGAGCAGAGCTAGCGGAGCTTACGAATTTTACATACAAAATGCTCCGCTCAGCTAAGCTGTTGGTGTGCGGGCTCGCTATGTGCTCTGTGCGTTTGATTTTCCAAAGCTGATATGCTACTCTCCGCTCCGCTGTCGTGTGCGGTGGGCCTAACATCGATGTAGCAGCTTCGCCCATCTGCATAATCGGTACAAATATTGCTGAACGACATAAGCGGCATATTAAATGCATGGATCTTTCGCCATAATAGCTGTATTTCCAGCAAATGTTGCAATAAGTAAGTCTTGGGGTTCTTCCCATGTTGTTTCTTTGGTAAACATATCACAATTCGAGTGTAGAAGCTACAGCAGAAGGTTCTGTTAACACTATGATTTACAAATCCCGAACTAGTAACACAATCGCGAAATTTTTAGGAACTCACCTTTATTCAGGTTTGGTTGTTGGTTTTTAAAAGCTTAACTTATGAACTTAATACATGAGACAACTGTAATTATAATTATACTTGTCCTTATTCAATACATGTGATACATATTTTTCTTATATACTCAAGATCTAGATTGTATTACATCTCTTTCTTGAGCATCTGTCTCGCCTATTTAAACATTAGTCTGGTATTGCTTTTGCTTACTAAATTAATACAATATTTGATTATATTTATCCTTGTTCTTGTATATTATTCTTGTCATACTGAGCAGTTGTTAGTTGAAAGTTATAACTGTTTATCAGCACTGGTCTGATGCGTTCCAAGAAAAAACTAAAGAGGGCTTAAGATAACAGACAAGTTGTCATCGGCCTTAATTGATGTATCGATAACTCAATACATGACAATTAGCCTTAAATATCGATTGCGGTTTCAGGGTACCAGTTCACAGAGTCGAAAACCATATTCACTACAATCATAGCTGTGATACTCTTAAGCGGTGTTTTGTGTAACGCTTCCACGTAATTGAATCTTTTCTTTCATAAACTTGAATACCTAAATCCCATCCCCTTTGGGTGGCCCAAATATTCCCACCTAAAGCAACAAAATATCCTTTCTACTTTCTACTTCATTCTTAAAAACTTAAATTTGCCAATTCATAACTCAAGTATTTGTTTTTGTGTTTGGTTGTCGTCCGGTGAAATCGATGAAAATAGTTTTGAATAGCAAATAAAGCGAAAATTGTGTATGGTTGAGAGCACAGCAGACGACTAGAACAAAACAATGTGGATAAAGTAAAAACAACAAATCTAACTACAAATTCAGTTAGAAACAGGTCCAAGCGAGTTAGAGGGCATTTGGGACGAAAGAGGATCACAGGTACCAAAGCGCGCCCGGCTGGCTGGCTGGCTGACTGACTGACTGACAGTTAAAGCTAGTCCATGCTGTGACTTGCCTCCCGTCCGTATCCCATCTCCATTATTTATGCATCAATGGCTGCTATGACGACATGCGCTAAATTGAAACAGTATACAGAGGGCCAAATCGAAAGATAGAAAGGGGGGGGGGAGGGGGGCAGCAGGGGACGAAGGGGAGGGAGACAAGGACATGGCAATCCGCCCACAATGGCGCCAAACGACACAACACGACACATGCAATGCGACGCCTGAGCGAGAGAAACAGGTAAATAAAAACTGTAGAAATATTGGCAAAATTGAAAGAAGTAAAGACAAAAAATAAAAAAGAGGAACAAAAGTGAGTTGGGAGAGATGCACTGGGAGAAACGAGTGAAGCCCGTTACGACATTAAATCTGACCGTTAAATTTTACTGTTAAGTCACTGTTTAGTCACTGTTGAGTCACTGTTTAGTCACTGTTTAGTCACTGTTTAGTCACTGCTGAGTCACTGCTGAGTCACTGTTTAGTCCCTGTTTAGTCAATGTTGAGACACTGTTAAGTCACTGTTTAGTCAGCGTTGAGTCGCTATTAAGTCACTGTTGAGTCACTGTTTAGCCTGCTTAGTCACTGTTGAGTCACTGTTTAGTCACTGTTGAGTCACTGTTAAGTCACTGTTGAGTCACTGTTTAGTCACTGTGAAGTCACAGTTCAGTCTCTGTTTCTAGTTCCTGTTGAGACACTGTTTAGTCACTGTTGAGTCAGTTTGATGGAGTCATGTGAGTACTGTAGTCAAGTTAGTCACTGTTGAGTCACTGTTGGTGAGCACTGTTGAGTCACTGTTAGTCCTGTTTAGTCACTGTGAGCACTGTTGAGTATGCACTGTTGAGACACTGTTTAGTCACTGTGAAGTCACAGTTTAGTCTCTGTTTAGTCACTGTTGTGACGCTGTTGAGTCACTGTTAAGTCACTGTTAAGTCACCGTTAAGTCACTGTTTAGTCACAGTTTAGCCACAGTTGACTCACGGTTTAGTCACTGTTTATACACTGTTTGGTCACAGGTTAGTCACTGTTAATTCACTGTTCAGTCACTGCATAGTCACTGTTGAGTCATTGTTAAGTCACTGTTGAAACACTGCTTAGTCATTGTTGAGTCACTGTTTAGTCACTGTTAGGTAGTAGTACAGTAGTTGTAGTATATATATATATTTTTTTTGTAGCTTCCCTGAATAAATGCTGCCAATGCCGCCCAGCTCTCTCCATTTAGGACTCGTTTAGTCTCCTCTGCTGATAAAATGCTTCGATTGAAGTGTAGCAACCGAAACTCTGCTAGTATGGGGCAAATTGACAGAAAGTGTTGGATGTCCTCTCGTTCTCTCAGATTACAAAGGCTACATTCCAGAGATCCAACTTGCCTGTATGGAGTTGCATTGAGGCTTAGCGTTTCGCACCTGGCTCTACAAATCGCACTAATTCGGGAAATGCCCAAATCATCGTTGAAGTAATTCCGATCACCCAGATTATGCAAAAGTGATTTGTACATTAACCGCTCGTTACTGGCACTGGCCTGGTCTATAAACATTTCCCTTTCCACTTCGCTAATTTTGCTGATGATTTTCGCGTGTGAATGCTGCCAATGCAAGGGGTTCTCCAAGGGGTTGTTTGAAGCAGTTGCAATCTTTTGCCAGTTCTTTCCAGGAAGAGAAACAGCCCGTTTCTTCTAAAAGCATCTGTTTCGCTATGAGCTTCGGCATCCTTGTATCGGGCATTTTCATAACTTTTTACATATAGTCAAAATGTCTTTGCAGCGTATAAGTATACAGCGAGGACAGCCCCGTTTCTATGTAAATAACATAATTGGGTGTGTTGAGTGGAAGTCTGAAGACTTTCTTAATAAAGAAGGTTAGAAGACGCTCTACGTCCGGATACCGCAAGTAACCCCAAATCTCTGCTGCATAGCTCTGAATAGACCGCACTGCAGCACAAAAAAAGTGCATACTTGATACTTGGCTTAACGTTCTCTCTACCCAACAACGCTTTCCATGAGCAGTTGATAGCTATTTTGGACTCTTTCAGTTTCTCCTGATATGCTCCGTAAAAGACATATTGCTGACAAGAGAACTCCCAGGTACTTGTATCTTCTGACTATTTCGAGTGGAACACCCTCCATGTTCCTTTCATTTCGAGCCCATGGCCTCCACCTGCCCTGACGACCATTATCTTCGATTTCTCCGTATTGATTTGCAAACTCCACTGGTAACAGTACTCCGTGACTTTGTTGATCATTTGCTGAAGCATGTGCGGACTGTCGGCCAAAATACACATGTCGTCGGCATACATTAGCGACTTAATAGTTTGGCCCGATATTGTTACTCCTCCGGGCAGGTTCTCAGTGATATGAGAAGAGTAAAGGACTCAATATGCAGCCCTGTCTGACTCCAGTATTGGTTACAAACCAATCCGAAATTGTGGTTCCATCCCATACTGCTGCACTATTATCTGCATATAGATAGGCCCAAGTTGCCCAAGTTTGTAGAAAAGACTTCTCCGGTTCACTGTATCGAAAGCAGCCTTAAAGTCGATGAAAAAGATATACAACTTTTTACCTTTCTGCAGGAAGGAATTCGATATGGCAGTAAGAGCGAAAATGCTGTCTATAGTCGAATAGCCTTTTCGAAAGCCAAACTGGCACTCGCTGAGCGCGTCAGAATCCTGTACCCAACTTCTTAAGCGGCTAAGAAGAACTCCTGAAAACTTTTAAAAAAATACCTCAATAGTTGTTGGCCAGGGTAGGATCTCCTTTTTTGTGTATGGGGATAATAATAGCTTCTTATTAAAGGAGGGAAAAATAACCTTTTTAAAAAAATCATTGTAGGCCATCGTGAACAGATCAATGAAACCCGTCGTCGCATATTTGAAGAACTCTGCTACGATCCTATCCTCTCCTGGCGCTTTATTCCTCTTGATAGAGTTTATGGCATCCATTACCTCCGTTGTATTAAAATTTCTGTCAAGCTCATTCGACTGAATAAGAGGCAGGGCAAATTGGATTTGGACCCCTGGGGCTTGTACGTAAAGCAGGTTTGCAAAGTAATTTGCCAGACTTGACGCATCTGCACGAATAATTGGCTTTTGTCTACCACCGTTTAGCACACACCCTGTTTTGCTATCTTTAGTGGTACCAATTTTTGCTCCCATGGTTAAGCCACTGTTAAGTCACAGTTTAGTCCCTGTTCAGTCACTGTTGAGTCACTGTTTAGTCACTGTTGAGTCACTGTTGAGTCAATCACTGTTGAGTCACTGTTGAGTCACTGTTTAGTGACTGTTTAGTCACTGTTTAGTCACTGTTTAGTCACTGTTGAGTCACTATTGAGTCACTGTTTGGTAACTGTTTAGTCACTGTTGAGTCAGTCATTGTTGAGTCACCGTTAAGTCACTGTTGAGTCACTGTTTAGTCACTGTTTGGTAACTGTTGAGTCACTGTTTAGTCACTGTTGTCTGTTAAAGTCCTGTTAGTCAGTGATAAGTCACTGTTAAGTCACTGCATAGTCACTGTTGAGTCACTGTTTAGTCCCTGTTGAGTCAGATTTTAATTACTCTTAAGTTCCCGTTTAGTCACTGTTTAACCTTCCACTCCACACACCCACAAACACAGAACCCACCTGCTGCTACGGCAAATGGTAAAAGCGGTTGACTTTGCAAATACAAAGGCGTACCCAAAAGAATCTGTCGCAAGGACAAAAGCGCTTAAACAGCTTCTCACTCTAAAATTAAGCAAGTCAATCGACATTTTTTGAATTTGAAATCCAATAAACATGTGTCCACATTATGACAACTAAACTACATCAGTTCGAAAAATATTCATCAAGAGAAGAACACGACTGAAAGATGAACTGACTGCTGATTATGATATTTTAGTACGTCAGGCAAGACGAAATGAACAAACATGCTTGATTGATTCTGGAAACATCGACAACGGAAACGTAGACATGATTAATAAATTAGGATTAGAAGAAACGGAGGCAAATCAGGACCTCAATAAGGTTCAGCAAAATACAGACATGAATAGAAATGCAAATGAATCAGAGATGGATAAAAATGTAATCGAATCAGATATGGTTGAAAATGGAAGCGAGGTAGATATACATCAAGATGTAGAAGACACGAATGTTGACGGAAACGTAAGCGATACAGATGTTGATGAAGAGCCTAGGACACATACATATAATTTAAGAAGCAGACATAAAGTCGAAAGAATCAGGTGATCCTTGTTGTCAGGATGGCCGAGTTGTAGTATGTAAGCAGTATGTAAGTAGTTACTAAGTTACACCTAACTGGCAATGTGCAATATGTTAACGCAACAAGCTGGCAACGCCACGCTTCTATGATTGTATACCTAGACTTAAGCATGTATGTGTAAGCGAGCGAGTCGGTTCTATGCTGGCTAGCCAACCGACAGCATACAGAAATAAAGAAGTGTAAAGACAAGCGGCCTAAAAAGTTAAGCTTACGACTGAATTTTAAAGATGAAACCGGTGCATGCATCAGATCAGCTTAAAGCAGATCAGCTTTAAGTTCTGCCGTCAGTTCATCTTTTAGCTGCATGTGTGCGCGCATGCTTAAAGTCTCTGCCTTTCTAGCTTTACACTACTTTCCTCTAATGCAGCGATGGCCAGGCCTGGCCCGCAGGAGCCAAAGACATTTAACTGCCTTTGGAAGAGATTTCCTAAATGGAGCAAATTAGACGTTGCTTGAAATTGTTTTGTCAAAACCGGTCTCTTATTTTTTCTCAGTGTCCAAATGCGGTGGGCATATAAAAACTGTTACCCCCCATGGGCTTTTGTCGCTACTGACGCTAAAACTGCTGCTGCTGTTCTGTTGTTATACGAACAAGCCACAAAACTAAATAGAATTTTTTTTCCTGCTATCGCCAACACTCCTCCTACACATCCTTTTGTCTGGGACTGACTGTTGAGTGGCTGCCTCATAAAAACTGCAAACAAAAAGAAGACCAAGTCGCGCCGAGTCATTGAGCCAATTGAGTAAATTGTTTTATTGAAAGATTTTTTTTTTGTTATTGTTGTTGTTGTTGTTGGAATGTATCGTGGTCTATGGGGAGGTATGGCTATATATTTTAGCTATTTTTTTTTTATGGCACGTTGACATTTATGCATTTTTGATGGCTTTAAAAACGGGCTTTGTGTATGGCCCCTGGTTAAAAGTTTTATTTGTCTGTGGGTTCAAATGGTGGAGGGAGAAGACACACACACACTTCTGGACTGGGCTACTTTAAGTGTGACCCTGCTTTTAAAAGTTGGGTATTTTTTAGCACCATCTTATTTGAGACTGGATTAATGCCTCAATCCAATAGTGTTGTTCCATGGATCCCCCAACCCAGCCTCAAAACCTTCAAAACAACATTTGATTGACCACTCAAAATCCAGCCTCTAGACAGTTTAGGCTTTGGGCATTTTGGGTTGGTTTGTGCGCCGTCAGACTCTGGCTGATTGCACAACACATCCCAACACATCCCAACACACACAACACAACAGCATCCTCTTCTCTCCACTCACAAAATAATTGATCCCATTGTGCATGAATTGTGGTGGTAGTGGTGGTGCGTTGACAGTAGCAGCAGGCGTTCAGGACATGTGACAGGCTGACGCACTCGCAGGCGACGCCGCTGAAGCCGCACAAATTCCCTGCTCTTGACAGTCAAGTCCAAACCCCTTTTACCCCCCCTCACCCTCTGTCATTGTCGTAGGCGTGTGCGCAGCATCGCTTTGCTGCAAATTGGCTTTTGTGGGTAGCACAAAATGCAAAAATATTCGTCACTCTCGACTTTTTGTGCATTCAATTTATGATCGAAAGAGTTGAATGCTGACGTTTTTATTGATTTGTATAAATCGTCGATTTTAAACTATCTACAATGGTACCCCAAGTGCTCGTTAAATTGCATAAAAATGGCATTGACCAAATATTTGACTTAAAGCGGAGAAAAATTTACAGCACAGAGCTCTGGTTATTGCATACTTTCAGGTTCGGCATCAATTGCCTGCCTCCAGCTCTTTGCTTCAATTTGGTTTTATTAACTGCATTTTCGGGTTGATCGCTTTTGGTTGGTTTAACTCAGAGTTATGGAAGAGATATGGTAAAGGAGGGATTAGAACTAGAAAGCAAAATCTTAGAATGGTTGAAAGGAGGAACTTACTTTTCTAAAAAGGTTGAAGAATTTTCCACACAAATGTTTGTTTCTTACATCTATCTAATTTAAGACGCCTAACCGATCTTCACGATTGGGAATTGTGGGTCGGCTTGTGATGGTATCGATCACTCGATACATTCTCTTAACACTGAAACACCTAGGGACTAGTTCCGGAACGGGGTTTAGTATGTTTATATCGATCAGGAAAGAGTCATAGGCTATAGGACTCAAGTCTGCGGCCATATTTCAAAAATGGTTTTAGATATAAGCTAAAAACTTGGTGCTTAGGCTAGAACTATGATTTAGCCGGTTGAACCAGTTTAAAAATGGTTCAATTTCACAGCCTAGAAATAAATTAAGCTTTAATCTGGAAGGCTAGGTCTGAGGGTAAGTGTTAGACACTTAACGCATCTCAGAAAATATTTGAGCCAAATTTTTTACGAACGTTCTATACTATAGCTAGAGCGATTTTATCTGTATGACAGTTTCGTTTGGGTACGCCTTTGTTTTTACCAAGTCATCCGCTCGAGTACTGAGTATATAGTACTGAATATCAAGTACTGAGTATCGATTATTGAGTATCGAGTATGAGAAACAAGTACAGAATTTAAAATACTGAGTACCGAGCAATATCGCGTACTGGATATTGAGTACTGTGTATCGAATACTGATTTTATAGTACTGAGTATCGAATATAAAATATCGAACACTGAGTATCGAGTACTGAGAAATGAGTATCGAGTATTGATTATCGAGTATCAGAAACAAGTACAGAATATAAAGTCCTGAGTATCGAGTTTATGGTACTGAGTATTTAGTACAAAGTATCGATTACTGAGTATCGAATACTGAGTATCGAGTACTGAGTATCGCGTACTGGGTATTGAGAACTGAGTATCGAGTACTGAGTACTGCAGTACGAAATTAGTACTGAGTATCGGAAGGAGTATTAAGTACTGTGTACAAAGTATCGTGTATAAGAACAAAGTACAGAGTAAAGAGTGCTGAGTATCGAGTATACTGTACTAAAGTATCGAGTACTTAGCATCATTTTTCGAGTTTGGTCTATAATTTACACCATGAATCGTCTTTCAAACGAACAACGTTTCTTTTGTCGCTAAATTTCGTTCCCCATTTTACTTTTGTACATTGCAACTTACGTAAAGTGCTTTCGAACTGAAGAAAATATCGCCGCTGTATTGGCCAGTGTTAATAATGACCATCAATTATCGATTCGTCGCCGTTCGCACCAATTGGGCCTCTGTTACTCAACAAGGTGGAAAATTTTGCGGAAGGATTTAGGTGTGAAGCTTTTCAAAAATACAGCTGGTTCAAGAATTGAAGCCGAACGACCTACCGCAACGTAGAATTTTTGGTGAATGGGCTCTTGGAAAGTTGGCCGAAGATCCACTTTTTTACCGAAAAGTTTTGTTCAGCGACGAAGCTCATTTTTGGCTATTGTCGGATTTTGGAGTGAATATCAGCCAGAAGTATTGCGAGAGCTACCAATGCATCCAGAAAAAGTCACAGTTTGGTGCGGTTTATGGGCTGGTGGCATCATTGAACCGTCCTTATTCAAAGATGATGCGAATCGTAACGTAACTGTGAATGACATACCAATTTTTTATAATTTTTCGCCCAAATGCAAGAGCTTGACTTGCATGACATGTGGTTTCAACAAGACGGTGCCACATGCCACACAGCACGCGCAACTATGGACTTATTCAGAGGCGAGTTCGGAGGCGGTCAATTGGCCGCCTAGATCGTGCGATTTAACGCCTTTAGACTATTTTTTGTGGGGCTATGTTAAAGCTGATGTCTATACAGACAAGCCCGCTTCAATTGACGCATTGGAAGACAACATTGAAGCATTTTTTCGTGAGATACCGGCCTAAATGTTGGAAAGAGCATGCCAAAATTGGACTAAGCGGATGGACCATTTGAGGCGCAGTAACGGTCAACATTTGCTCGTTCGTTGCTCTTGTCTGGCTTTTAAGTTGACACTTTTTTTTGTTAATTAAACATCCTAGGCAACTACTTTTCTACTTTTTAAACAGAATTGGCAGCTCCGTTTCAGCTTCTTTAACAGAATTGGCAGCTTTCTTTTGCCAATTTCTCTTAAGCAAACAAAGTTGGCAGCTTTGCTTAAAGTTTTTTTTTTATCATGGTTGTTCAATCCAAGTGGACATTACCTTTTCACCATTTCTAAACCCATTTTAGCTATTTTTGCATCCAGATGTAAAATTTCCTGGCTTTCTCTCAAGGTAAAACCTAAAAATATTTTACCATTTCCTCTATTTATTATTTATTTCATTCCTTCATTCCATCAGCAGAGTTTTTTGTGTTCATTTTGTCGTCAAATGCAGACGACCTTCAACTGTCGACATTTATTAACACATTGTCCAAATGAGCAAATATTTTGCCATCATTAGGATGTTATAAGCACCAGCGTGTCTTTTTCATCTACTTTGCACACGAAATGAAATTTTCAACGTATTTTCCAAATGGACAACAACAAAAGGCAAAGGCAAAATTATTCACAATTTCAATCGATGCTGTCGCAGCAGCAGCAGCAGCAGTTTGCAGCAGCTTCAACTAATTAGACACACGTAAATGTCATTTGAGGAAATTTTCTGTGCAAATGCCATTGGGCAAAAGATAGAAAAATGGAAAATGAGAAAAGATAAACCTAAAAAGCTTTTCAAAAGATGAAAAAGTCATTTTAATTAGATTTTTGCTATGCGTATTATTGGAAAGAGTCAAACAGCTGCATGAAAGACAAGGAGGGAATGAGTGAGAGAGAGAGACACAGAGGAACAAGGGCACTTGTGAAAATAATTGTGCGGAATAAATTTGGTTTATGATGATATGATTAAGAAAGCGCGTTTAAAAGTTTCAAAGAAATTAGAATACAAATTTGTGTAATCCAACAACTCATTAGATCAATTGATGGGCCACTGGCAAGTCGGGAGGTGGAGCAAACAAGGTGAAGTATGAAAGGGTGATTCAAGACTGTCCCTCTCTGTCTTTTAGCTTGACTTCGGGGAACACTCGGTGTGAATTGTTGAGTGTGTTAGGACTCAAGAGGCAATACTTAGTGCTGGGCTAAGTGCCAGCTAAAAGAGTTTCCATTAAGGTTTAAATCCAGAAAACTAAATGATATTTTAGAGCAGCGATGGCCAGCAAGAGCGAGGCCAAAATATGAAGTTATAAAGTGTGCAAGACCTAATCGCTTCGAACACTGTCGAGCAAATGACGCCTTTCTGCTCTTTTAGTCTTAGCTTCGGCAAGCGTTCGGGTCACGTTCATGAATAGCAAAATGTTTTCGCCCCCGGGGAGGAACCAAGGGCCATCGCTGTTTTAAAGCATAGTTCCCCAGCCATGGCCCCTGCGGCACGAACATACTCGCCAATTCACACCCAATGCTTGCCGAAGTCATGCTTCACTGTGTGTTAGAGAGAGACACAGTCACATATTTGCGCTGTCTTCTTGGGGAACCCTGCTGTAGAGTCCTGTGATCAAGTTGCCAATCGTTAAACTCAATTCATTCAGTTCGGATGTGGTGGAGCGAGAGAGGTAGTTCAGTCGAATCTGAGAACTCGGAGAAGCTACGGTTTAGCCCAAGGTATACTAAACAAAGGTGTAGGCCTACGCACTCTTTCGCTCTCTTGACAACTTGTTAAATTTGTCAGTAAGCAACTGTTGTAAGCGAACATCTCCGCGGTCGAATTTTGTTTAGCTTCAGAAGCATAGTATGCTTTTGTATTGAAATATATTACTCTCTCTGCTCTCGCTCTCTTTGACACAAATGAGGTTGTAAGAGGCGAGGGCTATGCTTGTTTAGTATACCTTGGTTTAGCCATGCTTACGGTTCACAATGGGAATGACATCACTTCGAACCCGAGAAGGTAGTCGTCCCTAAACTAGGGGAGAAGCCCATCTGTACCAGGGGTGTAGCAATAGCCCCTCCCTTGTTGGAGCTTGTGCTGGTTGTGCGCCTACATAGCGGATCGAGTTCCAGTTAAGGCTCGACGTGGAGTTGCGTATCAATCCTAAGCGAGGAGGAATTGTCACGTCAGACTGTATTATTCAAACGTAAAACAAATCCTGAGAAATATTGGTTTGACTCAAAACCTAAGGCGGAAGTGCTAACGGGCTAAGAAGTAGAAAGATCATTAAGATGATATTGTAGGGCGGATAAAGGAGAGATTTTGCAACGATCATAATCACACCGGCTTAACTCGAGACACATACCAATGTTGTAAGCTCCAACTACTGGATATGCTTCTCTCTACTTGCTAAGTACTCGATACTCAGTATTATATACTGAGTATTCGATACTCAGGACTCGATACGCAGTACTCAATACCTGGCAAACGAAAGCCAGTATTCGATATTCGATACTCGATATTCAGTACTCAATAAATAGTTCTATATACTCGTAACTCAGTACTCTATACTTAGTATTTGCTACTCACTACTTAAAACTCAGTAATATGTAGTAGTATTAGTGGTAGAAGTTCTTTATTCATAGAACATTAAATATATATAGGCATGGCATTTTGCCGTTAGCCTTAAATTTAAATTATACAATTCACATTTTTAACAATCTAGAGCTACAGGAACGCCCTTCCTTCAGAGCTACACCACCTACCTTCCCCGCTTGTCGCGAGATAGTAGATCTTTCACTCCTCAGGATGGAGTCCCGGGCTCCACCAATTAATAAAAAAAAAAAAAAAAAGTAACAGAATTCTCTTTTAAAATGCTTCCTGCATAATTCTTGCCCTGTATTTGTGAGCATCCAACAGGTATTTTGCTAACACTCTCCAAGATTGCCCGTTTAAGACTGCTATAAGCTCTTCCAATGTGAGCCAATGCCTTGCCCCATGAGCGGATCCTCAGTTCGTGCAAGATTGGACAGACTGCTATGAAGTGAATCACATCTTCGCGTGCTCTCATTTTGGAAAGGCTGCACAGCTCATTTCCAACACGTCTGTGTGGTGAATAGTTAAGCGCTAGAACCTCTGTTTTGGCTCTACAAATATAGGAAATGGTTAGAGTGTCATAGTCTTCCCTAAAGTAATTATTTTCTCCAAGCTCGTAACTTAAACGCTTGTACATCTGTCGAAAAGTGCTTTCGCGGGCTCGCCTGATATTTGCCTCACGCGTTCTATCGTAGATTGAAGACAGTAGAGCGGATTGACTCTCTTTCCAGGTGTTAGGGTCGGATTCACTTCATGTTCAGAGGCCAGTTCTGTCAATTTTTAAAAGCATTGCGAAGACGACGCTCTCAGTGCAGACGCTCCCATATTCGGATACCTGTCAGCTGACAAAGACATGATTTTGTTCATGTATTTGAAATGCGATAGTAGTGTGTGAAGGGACATCTCAGGTAGGTCTGTCTGGCGTATTGTTTGGGAGATAAAATATTTGTTTCAGAAAGAATCTTAGCAATTTTTCGGCATCGTCATATGACTCCCATCCTCAGACTTCGGCAGCATAACACATAATAGTTCTCGCCGTTGCCTGAAACATCTTGTACTTTGTACTCGCGCTTACATTTTTCGTCTGCATTAAGGCTTTCCAAGTGCTGTTCAGTGCTCTTTTCGACTCACTTAGCTTTAAATTTATGTGCTGTTTAAATGACATGTTTGAAGATAACGTCACTCCAACATATTTGAACAGTTTCACCGTTTCTAGTTCTATATTGCCAAGTGTCCATTTCTCATCTCGCGCCCACCTCCCTCGGCCATTTCGAATTATCATTGTTTTAGACTTTTCCGTGTTGATTTCCAGTCCCCATTTTAGGCAGTATCTTAGCACTTCATTGATCATCTCCTGTAGCATCTTTGGTGATTCGGCGAGGATGAACATGTCGTCCGCGTACATCAGGATTTTAAATATATTCCCACCAAATTGCGCTCCTCCATGGAGTTCTCAGTAATATATACTCAGTTCTATATAATCGATACTCAGTACCTTATACTTATACTTTACTTGGTTCTATATTCGATATTCGAAACTCAGAACTATATACTGAGTATTCGATACACAGTACTCAATAATCACTACGCTATACTCATTGCTCGATACTCAGTATTCGATTTTCGGTTCTACCCTAATTTCTAACTTTACAAGAATTATCAATTTAATATTTCTCAAAACATTTTCAATGAAAATGAATAATTAAATTTATCAATAAAATTTTTGCCATAAATTGCATTTGATATTTACTTAAGTTGGTTATATCATAATGTCCACTGTATACAAAAAGAAATTTCAATTCAATAAAAATGTCAAACGCTACAATTATAATAAATGAATGAAATCTATGTATCTATGAATAAATTACAGTCTCCATTTCACCTTTAATGAAAAACAGTTTAAAATGTCACTCTACATTTTCTCCAAACACACGCACACACACAGAGCCAGACAGAAGCCCACAAATTGAAATTTCATTAAAATAATTTTAACAAATAATAAACCAGACGACGACTGAGGCAAGCTAGCAAAATGTTTGTCAAGCGTGGAAAATGTGATGCATAATTGATAGCAAACAGAAATCAATCAATCATAAAATGTCAACTGAACAGGAGGCGGCGAGCGACAAAGGGATGAGATCAGTAGGGCAAAACGTAGACAATGGCTAATCGTTTAAAAAGGAATTTCATTTCAATTCGAAATATTAAGCTCTTTGTGCTTACCCCAAGGATGATGAAACACTTTAAAATGCCATTAAAATTAAATAAGCAAAATATTTCTATGAGTGGAAGATTTATATGATAAAATGTGCAGAAAAATGGCATTAAATTGTGTATAATTAATGGTTATGCCATAACAATTTGCAAGCTTTAATGGATAATAATTTTGCTGGCAGGTTATTATTTTTATCAAAATAAATGATAAAATATAGCAAACTTGATTGAACTGACGGACTGAATCAAACTATATACTAAAATTTGTTTTAAAACTCCTGAAACAAAAAATTCCATTTCAAATTTTCATTTCCTTAAACTTTAACTACAAAAATTCCACAATTGATTCAAACGCCAGGTTAATCAAATTGGCAACATTTTTTTATATAAACTTAATTAAATTGTATGCCCAAATGAGCCGCAGTTATTCACACGCAACACTCTCACACACACACACACAACGATTCCGCAACCAAATTAATAAATTATTAATTATATTACATTTTATATACATTTTTTTTCTTCTTAATAAAACCGGCTGCAGTTTATTAAACAAAACGAACTTCATTTTTCAGTACTGAATTTTAATCGAGGCTATATCCCCAGTGTAATCGGAGTCCTTTTGTATTAATCAAGGTAATTAAAGCGTAAAATTGAAAACAAAAGCTGTCTGTAAAGAGCAACCCAATATTGAACCACTTTCGTGGATACAAGGAGAAACTACGTCAAAAGTTTTCCTCAAGCAAGTGCCGAAAAATCTTATGGAAAACTTGTCGTCGTCAACTACAAAACTTTGCCGCAACATGAACCAAGAACAAGCAAATTGTGTGTTACCTTTAAGGGGGTGAAGAAGGGGTGGGGGGAGGAAGGGAGCAAGCAAGACAGACAGCCGTAACAATAATGAGTTGTAAGCACAAGTTCATACAAAAGGATTAACAACAATAGTCACTACACCCCAAAGTAGGCTCATTCATTCCCATTCATTGCCAAAGGATGCTTCGTCTGAATGGTTTGTGTGTGTGTGTCTGCGTGAAAGATTTTGGGCTTATGACCATATACAAAAGATTAAGATATCATCGAGAAAACCAGCCACAGACAGCAATAATAATGAGAGAATAAGGTAGTCTTGATTGTTATTGGGAGGGGGTTGGGGGGAAGTGAATTTTTTGGTTTGAAAAACTTGTACCACTATAACAAAATGTTGTCGGATTGATCGTTTATAATTACCGCAAAAAATACGCATTTAATTGAAAAATCCCAAAATCCTCTCTAAAGCGGCGATGGCCTTGGTGGCATCCCGAAATATTTCGCTGACTTCAGCATGTACACAACCCGGCGCTTGCCGGCACCAAAAGAGCAGAAAAGGCGTCCTAAAAATTCGTTCATTTAATTGAAAAATCCCCCATAAATTTCACTTTTAATCCTTTTCATATCATTATCATAAAAACGATTTGCCATAGAATTGCTTCTTTTTTCTTCTTATTTTCTCCATTCTTTTCTTCTCTTCTTTTCACTTTTAAATCTTGTTCTCTCTTCTTTTCATTCTTTCTTTCTCTTCTTTTTCTTTTTTTCTTTCTTCTCTTTTTCTTCTTTCTTTCTCTTTCATTCTTTCTTTCTTTCTTTTTTTCTTTATTTCATTCTTAATTTCTTCTTTCTTTTTTCTTTCATTCATTCTTTCATTTCTTTCTTCCCTTCTTTCTTCTTTTTCTTTCTTCCCTTTCTTTCTTTCCGCCCTTCTTTCTTTCTTTCTTCATTTCTTTCTACCCTTCTTTCTTTCTTTCTTTTCTTCTTTTTCTTTCTTTCTTCTCCTTCTTTCTTCTCGTCTTTATTTTTTCTTCTTTCTTCTTTCCTCCGTTCTCTATTCTTTTCGTTTTTCTATTCATTCATCTATCTGTTCTTTCTTCTTTTCTTTCTTCTCGACTTTTCTCTGTTCTTTCTTCTGTTCTTTCATCAATTCATTTCTATTCTCTTTTAATTCTTGTCTTTCCTCTTGTTTCTTCTTTCCTTTCTTTCTTTCTTTTTTATCTTCTTCCCTCTTTCTTTGTTCTTGTCTTTCTTTATTTCCTTCTTTCTTTCTTTTTGTCTTTATTTTTCCTTTCTTTCTCCTCTTCTATCCTCCGTTCTTTCTTCTCTTCTTTCTTCTATTCATTAATCTTTTTATTCTTCTTTATCTGTTCTCTTTCTTTTCTTTTCTTTTCTCTGTTCTGTTCTTTCTTCTCTTCTCCTCTTCAGTTCTTTCTTCTTTTTTTTCTTTTCTTTTCTCTTTTTATTTTTCTTTATTTTTTTACTCCTCTTTCCTCCGTTCTTTCTTCTATTATTTCTATTCATTCATTTCTATTCATTTATCTTTTTCTTCTTCACTTTTTCTTCTTCTCCTTTTCTATCTTCTGTTATTTCTTCTCTTCTTTCCACTCTTCTATATTCTCTTTTTCTTCTTTATTCTCTTCTTCTTCGTTCTTTCTTCTTTTTCTTCTCGTTCTTTCCTTTGTTATTTTTCTGTTCTTTCTTCTTCTCGTCTTTTTTTCTCCTTTCTTCTATTCTTTCTTCTTTCCTTTCTTCTTTTCTTTCCTCTTTCCTTTCTTTTTCCGTTCTTTTCTTTCTTCTTTTCCATGAAGCGGTCTCGTCCACAAAAGATATCCCAAAGATGACAAATAAGTGCGAGTGAGAGCTTTTAAGAAGCATGTTAAAATTGTGAGTGTAAGTGAAATGTCAACATTTTCCTTCACTGTAGACCTGTGGCCGGCAAAACACACAACCTCATTTTGGCATTGTATATTGTCGGTAGGATCAACGTCGCTGCTATAGAGGATAGACGTAACTGCTTGTATACACAGAAAATTGAAACGTTCCGGTCTCTGCTGTAGACTGTCAGCAAAACGGAACTAAACGAGAGAGCCACACACACGACGAGACCACCGTATACTTATTTCACCATGTCTGGGGCAGGCCAAATGGAGAGCAGAGAAACATATACCTATATCTCTCTCTCTGACACTCCGTGATGCATGGCTTCGGCAAGTTTTCGGTGAGAAATGCCCAGTGACTTCGGCCCCCGGTTACTATGGCCTAGCCGAGTCGGTTCTGTCTGGCGCATACGAGAGAACTGAGAGCTTTTTAGCTCGTTTCTTACAACACATTGACTAATTTTCTTAGCTTACTCATTAATACCATTGCAGAGTCTGAAACTCTGTCGACGTCTCTGCTGACTTTGCCGACCTCTGTTCTATAAGTTCTATTTTTAAGAGATCGATTAGAAACGGGCAATTTTAGGTATCAGATAACAAATCATAAAAAAAATTGCATGCCAATAGGCTTATCGCACTTTGAGTTTCTTAGCCCATTCAGAGCTTGTACAGATTTGGCAATTTCAGAGCAGATGGTGCACAACTTTGAGTAAGTAAAAGCCCTCAAATCTTTGATGATGGTGGGTTTATGCGAGATCTGATGACAAACATTTCCTTTCAAGGAAGCTTACAGACACATACATATACACAGATACACACATAAGTGGCTTAAGCGCTGTCTTACAACTTGCCCCACAACTTTACATTTATGGCACCTGCAGCTGGTGCCTGGGTGTGTGCCCCCTAACCAAACACTTCTTGCATGTTAACCTTCAATCTTTTGACACGAGACACAGCACAGCGAAAGCTCAAAGTAAAATAAGAGCATACGCGCAATGTGTGTAGAAGTTGTCTGTTGGTGTGGCATGCACCGCATTATGAAGCAGTAATATAAATGTTTATATTCTTGTATTGCGGTTATTATTAAAAACTTTACTACCCACGGACCAAATGTACAACTTTCACAGCAATATCTTTTTGCAACAGACTTTACTCCCTCCTCCCCTCCTGCTGCTGCTTGTCCCTTAAAGTTTTGTTTGCTCTGCACTTAAGTGGCGGCAGCAGCAGCAGAGAAGAACCAGCAGAAGCCAATCCCCAGCCGGGCACAAACTTTTATGGTAGCTAAGCAAAGCCAAGCGTTGCACTATTAAAAACTTTTACCTCGAACAACAACTAAAAAAAGAAGAAAAAAAAATAAATAAATAAAGCCAGAACATGAAACAAAATATGTATTTCATTCAATTGCGAAATTGGATTTGTTTTGAGAAAGAAGACGCCGGTTTCAAATTTGCTTTCTTTTTAATAAGCCCCCTTGGCCCGTTGGCCACAGGTGACTGCCAGTTCTCTCATCAACACACACACACACACACACATGAGGAGGAGGTGCAAAACTTTTTGACTGCTTACGCATTTTAGGGGTCGGTACATACATATTATTTTCTCCCAACTTTGACATTTGTCCTCGACTCGTTTCCATCATCATTATCATCATCATCATCCTCCTCTCTTTCGATTTAACCAGAAAAGCCATAAGCTTTTCAACCCATTTAAGTCTTTTGTTGTGGTTTCCACTTTATGACGGATTTCTCGGCGATTTTCCTATTTCCTAGCCTGCAATTGTGTGTGTGTGTGAGTATGTGTGTGTGTGTTTGAGGCGGTTTTCCCTGTTTAATGAAGTTGTTTGGAAATAGTTTTCCCACTCCTTTATTCTACCCCGGAATGTGTTTAACCCATTGATGTAATAGATTTTTCTTGGCTTGATTAAGTCTGATGTGGTTAGTGGGAAAGAGAGAGAGAGAGCTTAAAGCTTAGGAAACGTTCATCCGATTTTTATCATTTCTTCGGCAAATCGATTTATTTTGCTAATTACTAACTATCTCTAGAAAGTACGAATCGTCTATCTTCAAAACTGTGGCAGATATAACGTTTTTTCCAAATTACGGGGGCGGGAGGGGGCGTGGCCAAAATTTGAAAACAAACTTGATCTGCGTACAGATAAAAGAAGCATTTGTCCCATACATGTCAAACCTCTATCTCTTACCATCTCTGAGATCGACGCGTTCATACAGACAGACGGACGGACAGACGGACAGACGGACATGGCTAAATCGACTCGGCTATTGATGCTGATCAAGAATATATATACTTTATAGGGTCGGAGATGTTTCCTTCTCCCTGTTACATACATTTGCACAACTTCATTATCCCCTTTTACCCATTTTTAATGGGTACAGGGTATAAAAATATAAATAAACGAGAAAGGCAAAGCTAACTTCGTCTGTACCGAAGTTTTGATACACTTGAAATAGCTTGTCACAACGGTTAGAGACTTCGACCAAACTTCGCAGATCAGCTTAAAAACATTACATATTACC
Organism: Lordiphosa stackelbergi; assembly: GCA_018904235.1. Lineage (NCBI taxonomy): Eukaryota > Metazoa > Arthropoda > Insecta > Diptera > Drosophilidae > Lordiphosa > Lordiphosa stackelbergi. The sequence continues at coordinate 20,993 of JAEIFU010001900.1, read as the reverse complement.
CATGACCGTGTTTGAGAGCAGTAATATTGAGAACAAAACAGTTTTTCTTACTAAAAACCATTTTCCGAACGAACATTTGTATGGCAGCTACAAGATGTAGTCATCCGATCCGGTCGGTTCCGACATATTAGCAGCGTGCAGTAAAAAGAAGACTCTGGGCAAAGTTTCAGCTCGATAGCTCCAAAACTGAGGGACTAGTTCGCGTAGAAACAGACAGACGGACGGACGGACAGACGGACGGACAAAGCTTAATCGACTCAGCTCGTCATGCTGATCAAGAATATATATACTTTATGTGGTCGGAGATGATTCCTTCTGTGCGTTGCAAACTTCTGGGCAAAATTATAATACACTTTTCAAGTGTATAAAAAGTGAAATATAACAGACGATAAGTTGAAAGAAAGAAGCAAAGATTGAAAAAAGCAGAAATTTGTAAGGAAGAGGAAAAGTAAAAACAGGAAAGTATGAAATAATATGGAGACAAGTTAAGAGTGTTGCAGTCGAGTGCCCTGACAGTAAAATACCCTGTACCAAGTAAAGTGGCTCTAAAGGCTTTGAACTCTTTTTACTTTAAAATTTATGTAGTGTCCAGTTTCCGTGTCGTGTAGCAAACCTGACAAAATGGCAGCAAACCAGATGCATCACCCTGTTACATCGACTCAGCCACCAAAAAGCGCACACGTACACACAAACAAATTGTACGTTGTCTATGCATGCATCCCTTTTGCTCTCCTCTCTTCTATTTCACAAATGCACGTACGCATACGCATTGTTGTTGTTGCTGTTGTTTCTGGCAAATTCCTCTTCGACACGCGCTCAGTTCGGAAGGTGGGAGGCAAGCGACGCAAAAAGATCAGGCGATTTTACAGTTAGCCTGTGTGCTGAATTGGCTGAATTTGCTGAATTCTGGAAGTTCACCGTTGAAAGCGGCAGAAGCATGGATACATAATTGCTTGCTGATCGACTCGTGGCTTCACTTTTGCAGATTATTTCACAGTGAGCAGACGCAAAGTTCGTGACACTTAAAATTATATTAAATATCAAGAGACAGACCTTTCAAGTGCTAATCATTCCGACTAGAATATAGTCAATCGCGCACTTCCTTCCTGAGCCCGATTATTACACCCCCACATTAGCGGAGGATCAATAAGGTGATATTTTTTTTTTTTGTGTGCTAAAATTGTGTTTCGTGGTTTTACATACATATGTAATTTCCAATTTTAGCTGGTTGCAGCTGACCCATCGCCACTCCGACGCATACGTCTTGATTGACCGCGTGGGGGCGGCGTACCCTTTTGAGGTACAGTGGGCGAAGCCTTTGGTGTAGCTGTCGAGCCTTAACCCACTCAAGGGCCATCGGCCTCGGAAGCCACCTGAAAACTCACAGTCAGACCTACTTTTGCGTGGGAAGGAGAATCTTTCAATGTCGTTGGCCGTGTCCTAGGTTGGCACTTCATCAAGTGCTCGATGATGAAGGAGAAGTTTTAAGTCGGCCGATCATCCCATCGACATTTAGCCTTCAACCCCCAAACCTTGCGATTGGAGATTTTTCGGATTGAGCTATTCCTGTCGAGAATACTGATACTGAATACTCAGGGTCCGGTGCTAGTTCATCCTGCTTCGAGGGAATCGACATTGCCTTTCTCATTGACGTGCAGAAAAGTTTCCCAACCATGTGTTAGACATACATACGACTCTTTTGTAAAGCATAGGGAATCGTGGCCAAAGAGGAGTTGGCATAACCTCAATACACGTGTGCTGTGACACATGAGGCCAAATGTTAGGCTAATACAGTGCTTAATTGAAAATAATTTTTGTATTTAATATTTTTGTCTTTGCCAAGTTAAATATCGAGAATGAACTAAAATTGGAAACCTTAATTGCATATTTAATCGTTGATAGCCAAGTATGTATGTATAGTATAGGTCATATTTTTGAATCCCTTTTAGCATTTAACCCAACAGCGTCCTCCTTGAGCTCAACGACGGCAATGTATGGTGAGTCCAAAACACGTAGTTTGATCCTGTAGCTATACAAACATACCTCATATTCTTTGATTTCTTAATATGAAATAATGTGCAATTTAATTTGATTCCTTCTGCATTTGGTTTGGGGAGAAAAAAAAAAATAAAAATTTCATACAAAAAAAAAAAAAAAACAATATATTACTGTTATTATTTTGGTTGATGGTGTCCGTTTGGAAAAAAAAAAAAAAAAAAAAACTCAACTGCCGCCAAACAATACGTATAGCCGTTCCTCCCTTCTTTAATTTTGTGTTTTTTTTTTTTGGGATAAAAAAAAAAAACAAAAATAAAAAAATACACTCAAAAAATATAAAACTATTTTAAATTCAAATACCTAATAGCTTATCGTCATATTTGTTTCTTGTATTGCACTAGTTTATTGTCGTTTGTTGTCAGTCTCTCCATGTTTTTGATTTCTGTTCACTTTATTTAATTTTGTTTAATTTGATTTATTTTTTCCGTTGGCGTCGCTTCTTCTTTGTGTCAGTGCCGCTGCATATATAAAGTTTGTTTGCTCCACGTCCTCTCTATTGTTTACGGTTTGCCCCGCTCTCTCTTGGATCCGCAGGCTTTCTAGTGTCATTCTGGTCTTCCATCTCGCTTCCACATCCAGTATTTTAACATGATCGAAGTCAGCTGTGTGACCTGCTGTGGTGATGTGCTGAGCTAAGGCTGTTGTCATTTTTCCCTTCTGAGCATCTCTTCTATGTTCACTTATTCGCGTGCCCAGAGAGCGTTTAGTTGTGTCTATGTAAATTCCGTTGCATTTTTCCGTCTTTGCCCTCACTATTCCTATTCCTATTTCGAACACAACTCCGCTCTTGTCTTCTCTTTTGATTCGGTCCTTGGTATTTGTAAACAAGCGTCTTGTGTTGTTGTGGGCTTTGTAGGCGAAGATCAGCTGCTGTGTCGTTTGTTTTGGTAATATTTAGCCTAATGATTTTACATTTGTTAAGTTTTGAATATATGGGACGCTTATATATTTCCTCGGTTCTTCTTGGTTCTCCTTGGTGTTTTTATTATTCAATAAATTGTCTGTTGTTTCCTTAATTAGTCTGTTGATGAGGTGTTCTAGGTAACTATTGTTCAGCAAAATTTACTTTATTTTAATGTAGTTGTCCGGTCTAAACTGTTCTTCGCTTATTGAGTAAAGTGTTTTTATTAGGTTGTTTAGCGGTATTGATTTTCTGGTTGGGCGGGTGGCTCGAATTGTAATTTATTAGTTTGCCTGATGCCATTGGTTTAGTATACCAGTTGAATATCAGTTTTTCATTTTTCCTTGTAATCTCAGTGTCTAGATAGGCTATTTTTTTCTTCTCCTCTATTTCTACCGTGAATGAACGTACATGAACACCAATTGCACCTATTTTCGAAGCAATTACTTGTCCCTTTACTTGAGTGTCATAGCAAATAGCTTTCCCAATCACTTAAGGAGCCGCTTTTCTGCTAGTTAAGCAAATGTTTTCAAGTAATCCTTAGCGACACTTAAAACAGTTTTGCCACCCTTTTACCACCCCCAAAAAAGCAAAAAATAAGAAAAACAGGAAGTGGCATTTAAAATAAAGTTAGTAAACTGATATACAGACACAGGATACACAGCGTCTGGTTTTCCACCCACACTTCATTGGCACCTGGTACGCCAACATAATGGCAACTCAATTAAGCAAACCGAAACGTGGTCCGCAGACGTTTCCTTTTCGACTTGTAGAATTTCCATTTCATTCAGTCAATGCATTTTCTAGCTGCTGCTCAATGGTATGGCATTTCCTGTTTCCTACACACGCCACACTAAGCGCCACTTCCTTTTAATACCATCAAGCAAACCAAGAAGTAAGAAGTAAAATAAAGTATTGAAATAAAATTAAAATTGCACAAAATGTCCCTGGATGAAGGTTGGCGGACGACAAACGAAGGGGACACAAAAGGCGGAAATGATAGAAAATGTTTTAATGTTGCATTTGCCCGAGAGAGAGATAGAAAAAAAGAAAAGAAAAGGAGAAGGAGAAATAAACACACAGACAAAGTAGCAGGGGAAGGCAAATAAAAGGCAAAGCACTTCTTAGTCTCTGGCCCCCTTCAAGCACTGGGGACTGACAGAGCATCTTTCTATATAGACAATTTGATTGATTGCCTAAGCGGACAGTCTTGTAAAAAGTTGCACTTTAAGCAAAGAAATTCAAGTTTATTTTTAAAAGAGAGGGTTTACTTATTAAGAGAGAAGAGGAAGGAGTAGAGAGTTCAGGCTGTTCTTTAAAACTAGATTATTATACGCTAAAGGTTCGTTTTTAAGTCCGTTAAACACTAGTTTAACCGCGATTCCTACTGTCCCTATCTACTATCTGGCGGGTATTAGCCTTTAAACAAAAAAAAAGCATTGAGTAGCTAAATAAAATCATGATAAATCCACGAGGATGAACAAATATAAGCTAAGCAAAGAAAAGCGTAACGCCAACCACAAGGAGTTCCCCCCAAATGATTAAAAAAAAACCAAGTTAAAGGAAGCTGAAAAAAAACCCAGCGGCATAGCGCCGGACTGTTGTTAGAATGAAAGCAAAGGCAAACAGGAAAAGCGACATTTGCTTTTGTTACAGCATTTGGCCCAGCCTCAAGCGACATTTTGGCCCAACAACAACGAAAAAAAAAAAAAAATTCCCACAGACAGAAAGAAGAAAACGAAAGCGTAAGATTCGCCAGAGATATGCCGTGGTCCAACAAATGCTCTGCAATTTGCGGACAAGCGAACAATTTGTAAATGTAAACAATGACAGACGGAAGCAGCGAACCCAAGGAGCAGCAGCAGCAGCAGGAAGGAACCAACGACTGTTCGGTTACCGATAAGGAAACAGTTCAAGATGTTTCTTTCAAATACAAAAGGGGCAAAAGTGAAATGCTTCGCGACAGAAAATAAAAGTTAAACGAAGAAACGATTAAAAATTCAATTGGGTGGTAAATAAAGTGAAAAGGAATAGCAAATTGTAATCGAACCATTGTCGTTCTCGCCTTCTTTGTTTTATTTTTCTTCGTCTGCTGTCAAGTGTATGTCCACAGTCCCCTTTAACCTGTCTCGCCTTCAACCAGTCGCCGCATTTCATTTATATCATTTTCATTATGAATCCTATGGCCGTTGGGCATAAGTGGGTGAGTTGAGGGTAGTTGCCATTAAATGAAGTGTGGTAAATGTATTGATTTCATATTTGATTTTTATTTAATAGCGAGAAATTGAGTTTTTGGATGGTTGAGCGCATTTTGGCGTGGCCATAAAGGAAAATGGAAAGTTATATGGATCAAAGTTCAGTATAAAAATAAGATGAATGTTTCGAGTAGTTCAGCAAATTGTAGTTGAAAGTGAAGAAGTTTGACTTAAAAGTTAAAATAAGGACACAAAATCTATTAAATCTATTAAAAATTGTGATCCTAAGAAAAAGAATTTCTTGAATTAGAAAATGAACAAAATATTCATAGAATAAAAATAAGAGGGGTGTCATTTGGAAACCCTTAACGACGACAAATCTGATTGTAAATTTAGCTGTGACTTAGTCACTGCCAAGTCACCGTTCCACCCTCCTAAGTCACCCATTCCACGCACACACACAAATTCACAACCCACCTGCTGCTACGGCAAATGGTAAAAACGGTTGACTTTGTAAATTCAAGTGCGTACCCAAAAGAATCTGTCGCAAACGCAAATGTTTTTTTGTATTAGTCCCCCACCCAATCGAACTTGTGCCAAAGAGCTTCGCTCTAAAAACTAACTCAATTTAAAAAATTTAAGATAGATCTAAAATATCGTTCTAAAGTTCTTAAGAACTAAGTATTAATCGTTGCATTGGTTAAATGTACAGATGTTTATGTTTTTGTTTCGAGATTTGATCCACAACGCCCGGACAAGTTTTCCAAATGTCGGACAATCAGTTTGCTACGGTTTAGAACAGAGTGCGGCATACATACCACGGATGCAGATGAGGTACGTGCGGCCCTATCGCGCGTAAGAGCAGATAAGTCTACGGGACCAAATGGGATCCCAACCAGAGCCATAAAAATTATCGCCGAAACCTATCCAGAACTATTCGCAGACCTATACAACCGTTGGATCCGCGAACGTGTTTTCCCACCGAGATGGAAGCTCCAAAAGGCAACAAGAACGCAGAGGATCCCACGGCATACGGACCATTATGCATGCTGGACACAATCAGCAAACTCTTCGAGAGAATAATTTGCAATCGCCTTGAGAACGAGCTTTTGACCTGGCTCGGCCTCTCAGACTATCAGTTCGGCTTCAGAAAGGGACGTAGCACGATTGATGCCATTTCGACGGTAGTGAAGATAGCCCGTGAAGCCACTGCTGGGAAAAGATGGCAAGGAGGCACAAAAAAGTACTGCCTTTAACTTCTTAGCTCGCAAAACAACTAGAATGCAATTTGCACCATGGCCGCAGAAATCATCAAGACCTTACGTCGTGCTGAAAGACAGCGCAATTTAAATACAAATCATAGACATGGATCTAGTTAAGGCTTTCATGCCATCTCCTCCTTGTGAAGTAATATTTAGCGGTGGTGTCGCGAGAGGGAATCGGAGAATAGGGGTGGTTTTAGAGGGTGAGGAACTCCAAGTACCGTATAAAAAAAAAATATATATATATATATATATACTCCGACATGTCAATATCTTTGTAAAGGGTGATTTTTTAGCTATTATCTTTTGGGCAACACTGGTTTAAACAGCTCAAGCACGTTTCGTGTTTTGTTTTAGTGTCAAACATCTTCAGTTTGGTCTATAATTTAACCATGAATCGTCTTACAAACGAACAACGCTTCATCGCGCGCTTCTTCCATATTATGGTCAGTTTAATCGACCCACTGAAGCGGCTATTCGGGCTATTGTGACTAAATTGCGCACCAAATTTACATTGTTGGACATTAAACCACCAACACGTTATCGTAGATGTATCGGCCAGTGTTAATGATGACCATCAATTATCGATTCGTCGCCGTTCGCAGCAATTGGGCCTCTGTTACTCAACAACGTGGAAAATTATGCGGAAGGATTTAGGCGTGAAGCCTTTCAAAATGTCTATACAGATAAGCCCGCTTCAATTGACGCATTGGAAGACAACATTGAAGCATTTATTCGTGAGATACCGGCCGAAATGTTGGAAAGAGTATGCCAAAATTGGACTGAGCGGATGGACCATTTGAGGCGCAGTCACGGTCAACATTTGCATGAAATAATCTTCAAACATTTAATTATATGGACCGTACTATCGATTCAAATAAAGATATCATGCTTTTTTTTAGTTTTATGTCTTTTTTTTTTTAAACTTTCCTATAGCTCTTAAAAAAGCTGTTCATCTATACTAGCTTTTAAATCATCCTGATACCTGAGTTTCTGGAACATCAAATATGGTCGGGGCAATATTTTTTAAGTCCTCGTAATTTTTTGACCTTTCCAAAATTTTAAAACATTTGTCGATGTATGTTTTCTTAGACAATTTTCGTAGAAATCTATAACATCATTTACAGATTTGATATTAAATATTTGTTTATTGCTTTCTATTGCTTTCATCAACTAATCTTGAGTCATTTAAAGTTGAATTTTGAAAACTCTTATTAAGAATGTCTTTTTGGATCTTCAGCATTCTGTAATGTGCTGCTTTGAAACTTATTTTTTTGGCCAGAAGTTAACAAAGTGGGAAATCTCTGGTATAAGAGCACTGCAGCCAATATTGGTACTGAGCTCATAATAGAGGAACATTTATCGAGGCACTTAGATAGCAATAAGATTTCAGAACAACTGCTCAACATGAAATCAAGCGTTATAAAAATTAATTGGTAGTAATTGTGAGGCTTTAAACAGATATATTGAACTACTTTCCATTCAAATGCTTTTAGCTAAAGCTCTCTAAATAAACTCTGAATGCTAAAATCATTAAGAGTTAGAAAACGTTCGGCCATTTTGTAGGTTAGCGTCACACAGTCTAGCACTGGTTTTTTCAAACTAAAGTGTGCGATCTCTTCTTCTTCTTCTTGTTTATTGACCATCACAACCGTTTGACGGTCTGGGCCTCTGCGATTAATGCTCTCCAGTCGCTTCTGTTCCGTCGGAAAAATCGTTAACTACTTAGAACAAAGATCACAAAGAACTGTAATTATAGAGTCCTTCAAATCAAGAAACGGTTTTGATGCACATGAGCAACCTTCATCAACATTACGTTCTTCATAGTTGCATTCCTTTTCTGCTCTGCAGTTGTCATTTAAAAGTTTTCTGCTCGAGCCATATTCGCTTCATTATCGACGGTGAAAGTATAAATCTGAGCTAGAGAAATGTCGTAGGATTGGAGAACTTCTTGAATGATATCCCACTGAACCAAAAGCTCGTAAAAAATATCGCTAACGATACTTACGCGAAATATCAACGTGCAAAACTATCGAGAAAACACTCGCAAACGATCCGAAAATTAATCACCCGTCGCTCAGTTTGTGGCAGAGAAAGTTTCATTCTCGATAGCTCGTAAAAGATTCGTTTGCGAGCCTTTTTCGATAGTTTTTGCGAGCCTTCTTCGATACTTTTTGCGACTCACTTTACCAATCCATTGCGAGCCTTTTTCGATACAACAGCATCGGTTGTTCGTTTTTCGTCAATATCATTTTTCTCCCTATTGACATACTTTCGCCTGTCGTATCAGATTTGAGCTCGAATGCGATAGTTTTACGATACTCTCGCCTGACGTTCGCTTCGTGGTGCAGTGGGATAAGTCAGATCACAAGGGATTTCTATATTTCCCTGTATGTGTTGCTGGAAAAACTACTTAATTTGGCAAACCGAATCTCATTTTTCGAAAAAGTGATCTGGTTCGGGTTCAGGTTCGAGGAGTCAAAAATATTAGGGGTTCGGTTTCTGGGGGTTCGGTTCAGAACCGGTTTGCAGCCATGGTTCTTAATATGGCGATAAACAACTATATAAAACCACTGTATATCCCTGTTATAGCTAGTGAATTCAATAGTGTTCGTAGTTCGCTCAAAGCCAAAACAGCAGACTTAGTCATATGAGAGTAAAATTGATATATAAAAATGTCGACTTGCGTGCCATTTCATATCAATTGTTTTCTTGGTGCTGTCTATCAAATGTATCTAATGTATTCAACAAATGTTTGTGTAATTGAAAAAAAAAGTCTGTTTGATTGACTTTTGGCCATATTTATTTCCGTTCATCTAACTAAAGCTCTCTTCATCTCTCTGCGAAATGCCCATGAAATGCCAGTGACACATATTGAAAGTTGAAAATGTTAATTTTTACAGACTGACTCACTGACAGAAAGAATAATGTCATATATAGCCTACATTTAGTTCTCCTTTTTTTTCTATTCAGATGACAAAAGCTGAAAACGAAAGCGCAATTTGTTAACTAAGAGAGTCCCAATAAAAGTCAAGAGAAGTTGGTGAAATAAAAAGTCTACAAGTTGTAGAGTTTAACTGTTGAATCAAACCGTAAGTAAATTGGTATTAAAACTAAAGAGGAGATTTTTAATTAACAATTTTTTTGTATATAATCTTTTTAGTTTAAGTACGAAAATCCCTGTTTGAAATATATCAAATTCCATTTAAATAGATTTTCAAGACAGATTACGTCATGCTAAATGACAACACCCGGCATTAAAGAAACTTTCAAACTTTCTCTCTTATAAATCTTAGCGTTCTCCAGGCGCCTGCGTACTTATGGCTAACGAAAAAAAGGGGAAATTCTACACTGCGAAATGGATACGAAACTCGTATGGTTTGTAGGACTTGCAACAAGTTGTCTTTGGAGAAAAAAAAAATATTGCTGCACTTAATTGCATAATTGCCAAGTCGAACAGAAAATTTACCAAAAAGACAGTTAATTTGTGGCCAGACATACAAAACAATCGAATGGGAGGGAAGAAGAGGGAGTGCGGAAGGGAGAAGTGCAGGCAAATAGAAAATTTAATTCAATTAATTATGTTTTCACTTAGGTCAAAGCTTGCTTGTATCTACTGACATTGTGCAATGGAAATTGAATTAAGGCAAGTTGCAACACGCACACACACACACACTACACAACGCCTGATAATCACATTTGATGTGTGCTGTAAATCATATTACGCATACGCCTCATGGGCCTCAAGCGAGCATGAAAATGGTTATGCCTGTCAAGCTCTAAGGATGCCTCTGGCCTGACTCTGCCTCTGTCTGGCTGATTGTTGTTTAACTTAATTAGCTGCCAGCCTGCCAGCCAGCCTGCCTGCCTGCCTGCTGAAAGGGTTATTTGCCCACGTATGTGTGAGAAAGATAAATGTTTTTACTAAAAACTGTTGCATACTTTTATGCAACATATATGTATGTTCATGATTAGACTTTTAGAAGGGGGACGATGAAAAATGAGTGAGTGCAGAATTTAGCAAACATTTTACAGAGTGCTCCGTACAACAAAATCTTTCTGAGCATAATTGTGCTAAAACTTTTGAACTTATTGTGTTCTAAAGCAACTGGTCACACTAAAAGTGAACAAGAAAAGTGGGAACAAAGCAAATCTTTTGTCCAACAACAACAACAAGAACAAAATGAAGAAAAAAAAAATCCTAAAATAATCTGAAATTTAGACAAGATAATACATAAATCGCTAAACAGTATTTCACATTTATTAATGTACCATTTTTGTGTTGTTATGGATAGTGAGCTATGTTTTTTATTTTGGATTTTTTTCAGCTGGCTCGAGGTCAAGTATCATTTTTGGTTTAATTATTTGTTCAAACTTGGTTCGGTCTGGTGAATAATATGTCAAATTGCCAGGTTCATACCGAATATGTTCAAACCCGTTTTGGAGTCTTTTAGTATCTAATGATTTTTTAATAAGTTGAGACAGGTTTGTCTTAGTAACTTGGTTAGATATTAAACCCCACCTAAAGACATAGTGATAACAGTTCGGTTGTGTGATTCTCCCTATTTTGTTGGCTTGAGTTGAATTCTGGGATTTCTTATTCAATTCCGACATTTAAATTTGAAAATACTTGATTTAAAACCGCTTTATTTCCTACTTTTTCAAGAATCTCAAAGTAAACTTAACATCCTAACATATACTCTTTTACTTTCTTCTAGATCCCATCCCATGTGGGACATAGGACATCAACACCTCCTCTCTTCCAACGAACTCTGTTGTTGGCCGTCGCTTTAAGTTCTCCCCAGGTCTTTCCGATGATGATTTCAGTTTCTCTACCGACAGTTCTCCTCCAAGTTTCTGTGGGTCTGCCTGGCGTCCAGCGGGCTTTATTCCATTGCCTTCCTAGCGATATTTCTCTCCCTTTTTCGCAATGAATGCCCTATCCAGCTCCATACCATTCTGCGTATTATGGTTTCAACAGTCTCCGAATTCTGTCAGACCAGAGAATACAAAATATGCGACGCTGGCATCGGTTCACATATGTTTGAAATTTCGTCACTATGCGTGTGGTTATTTTCCATGTGGAGGAACCGTATAGGAGCACTGGCATTACGTTAGTTACTTGAAAAGCCTGATTTTGATCGAATGTGGATACAATGAGCATCGCCAAACGGCCGACGGCATACCAAAAATACCCTTAGCTTTCTGAAGGCGCGACTCGACAACGGAGATAATCCGTGCATGACGAACCTTTCTAAACTCGGTTTGCTCTTCGCCTAAGGTGTCCATAATGGTGTCTCTCAGGCGATCCCAAATAATTCTTACTGTGAGCTTTCAAATAGTGGGCAACACACAGATTGACGCATTCGCGTAGGTAGCCCTTTTTGGGAATTTTCACCAAGATGCCCTCTAACCATTCCTCAGTTTCCCGTGCCCTTTGTATAACCTGGTATAGTAAATCCTTACCCTGCCTGACTTGGAATCTGTGGCAACTCAATAAAGAGTCGAGATGCGGCCGTGGATATCTCACAGTTGAGAACCATCGCAAAATGGGATCTCCATCTATTCATTTGGTCCATACCGGTCTTGTGTCCCTAATTGGGACTGTTTTATTTTAGAACCAAAATTTGTCTTCTTAAAGGAAGTTCATAATTATTAAAAAAGATTTATTCTTTACATTCTGATCCAAAAATGAATCGCTGTTAATTTTTAAGCCTTTGGAATTATTTGCATGAGATGTGGGTATATCAATATTTTAGTGTTAAGGTAACACAAAACACAAAAACGATGATCACACTGTAACATAACGAGATGAAGAGAAGAACGCAGTAGATTGTAAAAAATGGACGAAAATAATATGATAGACAGACATAAGGAAAAACCCTTGTCCCAAACCCGTATAGCCCAATGCAAATAGTAAACCGTGTAAATAGTGTGTAACTAAAAACTCGAAAGACCGAAAATAAAACCCTAGTTTACAAATTGTTAAGAACAAACAGTACAAACGGTTAAAAATCGCAGATGATTTGGTAGAGATATCCCTGAAACAGCTGTACTATCAACTAGCCTTCTTCGTGGTGAGTTGTGTTCTTGTTTATGAAGTTATGTGCGAACATAATGAGACCTCCAGCCGGCAAAAAATTGAAGGTTTGATTGTTAAGAATCTATATCAAAAACTGTTCTTAATTTGGTTTTTTAAATGACTAAATAGGCCAACTTAGGATACTTTTCGGCTATTTTTGATCAAATTGCTTACGTATAGAACCATAGTTTAATTTTGAGTTGTGCAAAATCTGTAATCATGGCAATTTAGAGAAATTTTTATGAAAATGTGGGCAAATTATTTGCCTGTGGACCATAGCTTTAGTTCGAAAAAACGTAAAAACGAAAAATCTAGCCTTTGATAACTATTTGTGTTTAATACATTAGTCCTTCGAGCCGGATCATGTTTTTGCAGACATTTTATCCCAACGAATGTAAGAAATGTTTTTTCAGTTGAAAAAAATTAATTCTCATATCGAAAAATCTGGCTAGTCCTAAGTACTTGAGTTTTATGCATTGGTCCTTCGAGCCGGATACTCCGTTTGCAGGTATTTATTCTTACGAATGTCAAAAGTATTTGACTTAGATGATAAAAATATAAATTCTTGTTTCAAAAAGTTACAAGTGTAATTGGTCCTTCGAGCCGGATTCTTCATTTTACCCCTACTACCGGGGCATTTTTTGGTTCGAAAAATCTAGCTTGTCACAAGAAATTCTATTTTATGCATTGGTCCTTCGAGCCGGATCTTGCATCTGTATGCACTTACCCTTACATATGTAAAGAATGTGTTACTTAACTGATAAAAAATGACTTCTTATATCGGAATATCAAGCTAGTTCTAAGTAATTGAGTTTTATGTGTTGGTACCTTCGAGCCGGATCCTCCGCGTTGGTATTTACCCGTCCGAATGTCAGAAATGTGTGACTCAGATAATAAAAATGAATTCTTGTATGGTTTGCAGCAATTTATCCCTACGAATGTCAGGTATGTGTGACTCAAATAAAAAAAAAGGTAGTCTTGGATCGAAAAGTCCAGCTATTCAGTTATAATATTTTCTGCATTGTTTCTTCGAGCCTGATCCTCCGTTTGCATGCACTTACCCCTACCAATGTTAGGAATGTGTGAATCAGTTGATAAAAAATGAATTCTTGTATCGAAAAATCTAGCTAAGTCACAAGTACTTGAGTTTTATGCACTGGTCCTTCGAGCCGGATCCTTTTTTTCGGGCACATGACTCAGAAGTTAAGAAAATCGAATTCTAGTATCGAAAAATCTAGCTATTCATATCTATTTGTGTTTTATGCATTGTTCCTTCGAGCCGGATCATCTTTTGGCAGGCTCTGCGAATGGCAGGCATGTGTGACTCAGCTGATAAAAAAAAGTATAATTGTATCGAAAAATCTAGCTAGTTACAAGTAATTGTCTATTAAGCATTGGTCCTTCGAGCCGGATCCTCGTTTTGCAGTCATTTTCCCCTACGTTTTCACTAATGTGTTACTCAGATGGTAACAAAAATGAGTTCTGTGATCGAAAAATCGAGCTAGTAACAAGTATTTCTGTTTTATTCATTGGTCCTTCGAGGCGGATCCTCCATCTCAGGTGTTTTCTGCCTCCTAATCAAGAACTTTGGCTTTCCCCGCAGGTAATACGCTGCCGTTGTTTTTAAATTTAGCTAGAAATGTTTTCAATTTGGCTTTTGAGTGAAAAGAAGTAACCGAACGAAGAAAGCAAGCAAGCAAAAACATTTGGTCCCAGAAAATTGGTATGAAAATGATTGGGTTGACAAATTTAGCGAAGAAAAGCAAAGAAATGGGTGTTTTATTCAGTGGTCCTTCGAGCCGGATCAGTAGTTTACAGGCAGACACCCTTAAGATTGGCAGAAAACTGTCACTCAGGTGTTTGTTTTTCTACTGATCAAGTATTTTAGCTTTCCGATCAGGTAAAATGCAGTCGCAAATTTGAAATTTACCCGAATATAAAGAAGAAGTAAGCGAATGGAGACGACAAGCTAAGAAAAAGGGCTTGGTCCAAGAATCTAGCTAGTCACTTTGAATTTTATTAATTGGTCCTTCGAGCCGGATGGCACATTTATAGGCAGGAAAGTACTTAAACATTCCTCGCCATCAAATCACTGCCGTTGATTTTTAATGCCTTATTTGGAGCTAAACAATTCCATGCAGTTTGACAAGTTTGCCAAGAGCATAAAATAAAGACTAGCTCAAATTTAAGAAGCTAAATGAAACTTTATGTACATTTTGGTCACTTTTTATAAATTTCTTGTTTGAACCAAACCATTTCTAGGGTCCTTTTAGTATTTTTAATGATAACGAAAGTGTCTCCAATTATTTTGGGGTGGTAAAGTATGGTTCTTTGCAGTCATCTGCACTCAATACGTACCCAGGCAGCTCCATAGATCTAAAAACCTTATTCCTTTCACTTATGCTCAACTCACCTGCAACAAAAAGAGAGAATATTTTTAAAGAATTATTGCAAATTGTCCACATGTACATTTCATTTACTAAAATTAGTGGCTACTTTCATCAACGACTGCATAATGATAAAGTACCCGGTGGGAGTAAAGTACACTAAGGAGAAGAGAAGTTAAATCACATTGCAAATTTGCAAAATCCGTTGCCTGTTGGCTAAAGGAAGTGAAAAAAAGTACAGCAAAGCAACGAGCCGGAAAGCAAATAAAATGCAAAACATAAATGCAATAGTGAAAAACACAAGTGAGGAAGAGGAGGAGCATCAAAAAAGGGGAACATAAAGACAACAGGACATGCAACACAAATTTTCGTGTTCGACATGAATTGGGCTGAGGCGGAGGACGAGTAGAATGGTCAGGAACAACAGCAGAAGCGCTAACAAGGGCATAAACGAGTAGAGCATGAGCCACAGCTTTGTAATGTTATTTTCCAAATGAGTGAGAATTATTAAAGGGGCATATTATTGCAGCATGACGAAGCAGAGCGAACACACACACGAAGTAAAGCTGGACGGTCCACAAATTAGCTAAATAATGAACTTCTACTGTTCAAGTAGAGCGCTCAATGCCTATATAAAGATTAAATTTGAAAACCAGATGCTCTGCTCCACACTAGGATAATTGGAATGCTGCTGTTTCTATGATGTAGTTTCAGGCCAAAACTAAAAAATGTATAAAAAAAAAACTCTTGACAAACTTTACTATGCGCCGCGGCGGCTCATAAAAATTCAACACAAGAAAACAGAAGGAGCAAACAAATTGCATCTCAAGAGACTGCCAAGGGATACCCTTGGTATTTTTTCTATAAAAGAAAAGAGAACATAGATTGAAACGGACAATTAATGAGCCAAGAACGAACATTTGAAACATCGCTAAAACGCAAATTGAAAATCGCGCTTTATTAAAATTTTCGATAAATTTTTGGCAAACGTACTTAAAAACGCAACTTCTCGGATAAAAATAAAGGAAGAAAGTCGGACAACTGTAATATACTCTGTGCCTACATTTCACCTCTGTTTTCGTCACAAGAGTTGTTGTTCGCTCTCTTTGTGTTCATCCGTAAAAATATATAAAGTATATTCAGCATTAACAAAATTTAACAAACAAATGTATTTACCTATATATCTTAGAAAAAAATAAAGAAAATAAAACTTTTGGCAATCGAAAACATTAAATATATAAAAAATACATATTTTATACATTAATATTAATTTATAATAATTATCAAATCCCAACCGCCCACCCCTAGATTGGATAACATACCCTTCTTTAATCATTTTCCTTCGATCTATCCAACAAACAGGCCGGAAGAACAGCTATTTCTTCACGAATGTTGTCCTTGAGCTCTTCCTACGGTCCTTGGCTTTGTTAACGTTAACCTTTTGACTTCGAAATATCCCCACAAGAAGAATCAAGCGGCGTCAAATCGGGCGAACGCGGTGGCCAGTCCAAATCACCACTTTTCGACATCAAACGGCCCGGAAACAATTTCTTCAGAAATTCGATTGTTATGCGACTTGTGTGCGGTGGAAAAGCGCCGTCTTGTTGAAACCAGAACTGCCTCATACGCTTTCGACGAATAATTGGCAATCACAAAAAATTGGTCATCATGTCGCGATAACGCTCCTGGTTGATGGTAACAGCATGGCCATTTTCATTTTGGAAGAAAAAAACGGCCCAATGACCGTTTTCGCACTAACGCCCACCAAACTGTGACTTTTTTCGTCATGAAGAGGTACTTCTTGAATCTCCTGAGGGATTTTCAGTGGCGTAAATACGGCAATTTTGTATTTCGGTTCCATTCAAGTAATATTGAAAATCTGTAAAAGCACGTTGAGTTTTCACAATGGCTTGTTCTGTTGAATGTAAATTTCAACTATTTCAGAGCGATCGCGTGGCGTGTATTGTTCCATGGTAAAAATCTGCTTGGACTGACGCTTCAAACGCGGTATTAAGCGATCTGACATCTCTGTCAAAAGTTATGGCGTTACCAGATGGTCCGTCGAATATGGACAACCCTGTATGTGTGTTGCAAAAGCATCGCTGCTGCAAAAAAATTGTCCCTTTTTACAAACTTTAGAAGAAAAAATAACAGACATTCCACGGGAATAATAAAAAGGGAACCAAACGGGGTGCCACAGAAATGTAGGGGATTTTGACGGATTGGTTGGTGAATTCGCTCGCATGGTTGGTTGTTACAGAACTTCAAGGATTTTTATTTTCTAATTAGAAAAAAAATCTAATTAGATGTTCCATCTCTAAAAACAGGGCTGAATCTCTCGTAAAAAAAAATTTCCCTTATTTTAGATGTAGGTAATTTAATGATTAACTAAAATTTTTTGATTGTGTTATATGTTATATGATGCATTTTCAAATAATAATCCATTTTTAAGTCGCATTTTCCCCTGGTATAATGCAAAATTTAAAAATTTGTTGGCGCCAAACATGAGGTGTTAGTTTCCATCCCTTAATCCGCTAGCTGTCATGTAAAGGGCACCCACTTCGACAAAGGCGCTAGATAAAAAAAGAGCTTTGCAAAATCTCTTAACAAACATTAGAGGTTTGAAACAAAAAAAAATTTCGCAACCACATAAGAATAAAAATTTAAACTTAAGTTAAAAAAGGTTTCATAGGACCCCAAAATATTACTTTTCAACTCCTGATTTTTTGTTAAAGAGAGCTTTTTATTGTGTTTGTTTCAAGTTTGTCTGTAAGTTTTATTATTTGGTCTTTAATAGGTGCGCCCTCTTTGCCTGCATTGAAATATCTAACTAGCCACAACTACCACAAAATAACACTATAAATATACGCTTTGACACTTAGTTTTTCATTCGACTGGCTGACACCGCGAACGATATTATCCTCATCAAACTGAAAAATTGTAAAAAAAATTAAACAATGAGAAAAACAAAATCAAAAGTGTTCTGTGTTGAAGAGATTAAGCAACTGTTAAATTTGGTAAGCAGACAGAATGTAGATTCCAGTACAAACGGTGTGAATGGTAAGCGAAGTACAAAAACACTGGATAAAAGTATAAAATACTTTTTTATACCCTGTACCCATTAAAAAATTATAGGTAAAGGGGATCATGAAGTTGTGCAAATGTATGTAACAGGAGAAGGAAACATTTCCGACCCTAGAGAGTATACATATTCTTGATCAGCATTTCAATCTGTTGTAACTGGGCATTTCTGGTTTTTCGGTTCCGGTATTTCGGTTCCGGTTCTGGTACGTACCGAAACTTCTGTTTTGGTAAAGGGTTCTGTTTTGGTTTTGATATTATTTCGGTATTCTGTTCAGTACCGGTACCTTGATTTTTATTTCGGTCTACCGGTACATACCGGTATGGACCGTAATAATATAAAGAATAATGGGTCATAGGATTTGGGTCCATCCCAATTTTTGCGATGACATAATACTTCACTCAAAAAACAAACGTTCTACTCTTACTTGCCCTTCTCAAAGGCAAATGTGGAAATTTTGTCTAGTTTTCATCTTCTTTATTTTGTGTATTTATTAGGAAAAATTATGATGTTTGATACCATTAAAATCTTTAACCTCCCGAACCTAGACTTGAACATCGCCTTCCTCTTCCCTCCTCCTCTTCTCTTTGAAAAAGGTTCGGTTCAAAGAATATCGTTAGCCAGTTTTTTGACTGATTAAAATTTATTTTATAGTGTTGAATCGGAGCATTATCTTTTCTAAATGATATCCAAACTGCATGCTACGACTTCTAGCAGGAAATATAGAAAAGTTGTTAAATGACTTATACCCTATTTCCACTGAACAAATGAAGCTTCATTTCATGAAATGATGAAAATGATATCATTTCTTCCATACAAATTGTCACTTCATTTTGCCTTTCATTTCTATCATTTCTCGAAAATGATGACAATTGCCCCGAAAAAGTAGGCGTATTTTGCTTAAAATATAAATAGGTAAAAAATTTACTAAAAATAAGTTGTGTATTTAGCTTTCTGCTGATTGTTTAGGGCGATGGCAATGCGTTCGCCACGAGGAATTGCTGTCCTGAGGGGTATGTCTTTTTTTTTTGCTAAATATTCCAAAAAGTCCACGTAAATTTGAAAGTGCCGCCTGTTATTTAAAACAAACAAAGCAGCTGTTTTTGTCAAAGTGACAAAATGATGACAATTTGTCAATGGAAACGGCTTCATTTTTAGAAATGAAAATGATAAGAAATGAAGCCAGTGGAAATAGGCTATTACATAGAAGGTGCGGCACGCTCTTTATTTTAAAGTCCATGCATATTTATAAGACCTGGTAATGAATGATTACTAATAGCTTAGTTAGCTGAAAGCTTCCTTACTAATAATATGTTTGATTTTTTTCATCAGAATTCATGAACCAAGCTTTGAAACATAACCATAGGTTCGATAAGTAAACCTAACACTTTCCAAAGTTTTTGAACCCCCAGTTCTAATCTCTTCAGAATGTCAGATATTTGCAGCCTTGGCCAAAACTTTGATCATGACATTATAATGAGGATCTAAGAATATAGAAACATTTTTATAAAGACTGGCTTCGCATTTTTATTTTATCGTAATACAAAAAGATTTGATAAGGCAGACTCTTATATTTAAGGGATTCGATTTAACCAAATGACTTTAAAGTTTAAAGTCCTTCAAAACTAAGTGCCAGCTTTTTGCAGTTTAGTTGTTGCTCAAGAATCGGAATTAATACCGGTACAACGTTAAGATTCTTTTCGGTATTTTCGGTTCCAAGAATATCGGTTCTGGGATATCGGTATATAAAAAACTTCAAATATCGGTTCCGGTTCTGGTTCCGAGTTTTAATCGGTTCTTTTTGGTATACGGTTCCGGTTCTGGTTCCGGTTTGATTCCCCTGGATTTCACAATTTAGTTAGCAAATTTTTTAATGCCGGAACATTATATTTTCTTTTCATCTAAAACAATGGAATAATCTTCATCGCAATCGTTTTCGTCGTCAGAATTAACTACCGTTTCCGAACCGTTATTATCGCTTTTGCTAATCTGCTTTTGTCTCTCATTTAAACGCAAACTTAATAACAAAAGATCGGAGTGGTCCATAGCTCTTTGGAAAACATATATAACGTAAACGTTTGCCTGTTTTTACAGTCTTTACTTCGAAATTTTGTAGTGTTGATGAAGTGTTCGCACGATTTTGCTATCAATCAGGCATGTTCTCAATTCCACTTCTATTTGAAAAGTAAATCGAACGCAATTCCGCTTCGGTTTGTTTTTTGTGTTCTGAATTTCGGATGAAATGACTCTCCTTTTACTTTTTGTATTCCACTGGAACAAGCGAAAATGGCACTAGAGAGAGAAGAGAGAAACCAGAATTCCAAGCGAAAAGACCGAAAATGGAACAGTCGGAAATGAGAGAGGCTGACTTTTATGTTTCACTATTCGTTTTTGTTTGCACAGCCAAAATCTGGACACATTAAACAAAAAAAAGTCTTTATAAATCAATTAAAGACTAGAATACCAATTAAATTTCACTAACAATTTCTAAATTGATCACAGAATTAAGAAAAATTTACTTTATGTACATCTAGCAACTGTAAGCGTGCGTAATTTGGCAATTACTTTTCATTCCACCGACTAACAAGCATTACTTTTCAAAACGAAATTTTTTTTGTTTTTGGGGGGGGAAAAAAAAAAAAAATTCCTCTTTCGAAAGGTTGCCGTGGAAGTGAAACGAATTGTAATATAGTCGATTTTCTTTTTATTCGTAACCTTGACAGTTTAGCTTAATTTTGGTCGTAAAATATGGGTCTTGTGGTATTTTCATTATCAATTTTCTGTTTCAAATTTCTTAAAATGGATTCTGGTTGAAAGGTTTTTAATCTCGACAGATGTCTTTGGGTTGGCATAGTAAGTCTATTTTGTTCAAAATCAATGCCATTTCTTACTCGAACTAGGAACGCGTTTTCTGGAATTTTTGGTCATACCAAAAGTGGAGAAATATATTTGACTTGAAAATATTTGTTCCTTTTTAAATATATAAAGGTCAGGTCTTTATTCTAACGCTACTTTTGAGTAGTATT
>JAEIFU010001899.1:0-55276 GCA_018904235.1 Lordiphosa stackelbergi | reverse complement strand
CACAGAACATTATTTGTACTTTGCTGTGGCCTTGTTTTTTCCCACTTTTTTAATTAATTATCTGCTTTATTACTAATTTCATTGATTTTATTCCATTCAGCATTTTGTTTCCATATCTTACCTGTAATAATTCCGGCAGCAGCGTTCATACACCCACTCCCTCATTTAGATCGCAACGGCGACTGACAGCTCTTCACCGAGTTCGTTGGGGTCACATTTAAAAGTTATCAGCTAATTACAAACTTTAGGAGGTTACCATTGGGCTTGACCGACTCCCTTAAATGATTTTTTCTAATCTTTCTTCGAACATTCTTATTCTTCTGTTTCTTCTATAATTCATTCTTGCAACTTACCTGCTATCATCTTTACTCTATTTGGAATCCTTGTTCTCTCAAATATATTTATGAGACCTTTCAAGTAATATTGTGTTTGGATTTGTCATACAAATTTTCACCACTTACAAAACTAAATACAAATAAAAAGTTGTTGGAAACATTTCGCAGACAACATTACAAGCCACCCATTTTATTGCGCCCAACTACTTAAAGTCTCAATGCCATGTCCATTACCTCCCCCCCTTCTGCTGGTGCTGCTGTCGTTTCGGTGCTCCCGGCCCGATGATTTCTAACCTACAATTCGACCGAAATGCGTTCTCAT
Organism: Lordiphosa stackelbergi; assembly: GCA_018904235.1. NCBI lineage: Eukaryota > Metazoa > Arthropoda > Insecta > Diptera > Drosophilidae > Lordiphosa > Lordiphosa stackelbergi. The sequence continues at coordinate 54,619 of JAEIFU010001899.1, read as the reverse complement.
CAAACTATACAACACGTTCATATTTCTTACGGTTCGTTACACATTTAATATTAAAGCAAATTGCCGACTGTGCGAGTATTTGTGTGTTTGCAGTCAGGTAGTTTGTCTTAGGCCCCTTTTTTCTTGCCATTTCTTCTTCTTTTCGAGCACATTCCTTAGCCGTTACGGGGGCTAAATGATATGCAAATAAAAACGTGGCTCGCAGAACGTGAGAACCTTGCCCATGTGTGAGATGAGGAGCGCTGGATTGGAAGGAAGGACATTTAAATTCAAATTTAAATGGTTCGCTTCATTTAAGCGGCGTAAATTGAGCGGCCAGGCCAGAACATTCTTTGGCTTTGGCATATGTGGCCAGAAAACTTTCTCGGTTTAATTAACATAATTATGACCAGGACCAAGGACCAGCAGGAAAACTTTTGGCTTACCTTTGTGGGTAAGCAAAGTTTTCCCCATGAAAGTTGCACCTTCTGTGAGCTCAGATTTGTTTTGTGGGGTCTGTTACCCGCAGCTATTTATCTTGAGCCCGAGAGTTACTTAAAGTATGCAGCATAAGCAGTGCACACTCACACACACAAATGCATCGCGTGTTGAGTGCACTTTCCACTTTCACTTTGCGCTCTCTTGTCGACTACCTCCCCTCACATCATCCACCCGCACTATTTTCATTATTTGCGTTTAGCTCATGCCATTCTCACATTACACAAAGACAGAGACTGAGAGGAAGATAGTGGAAGGACACCCACACTTCTGGCACTTTTCAGTGTCATTTGCGCCTCAGCTTGCTATGCTATGCCATGCGTTTCTATGCCGCTGACTCATGTCCATGCACTAAAAATTCCATTTCATCCTGCCATTTCATCTTGTTATACTCTTTAAATGGGCATAACACTCAACTCGAGATGGCTTAGAAACTGCCAAGAATGCAGATCTGATGTTCTTTTGACGACCAAATGAGGTTAGCTGATTCTGCTGCTGCTGAGATTGTTTTTAGATGATACCTAAAAGCTCATAAAACGAGAGGGTTAGTTAAAAATATACCATTTATTTACGGGAAGAAGAATTTAAAAGAATTCTCTTACGTCAGTAAACAATAAATGTCAACTTAAATTAACAACAATAAGTGAGGAGAGACCGTACGTTGACCAAAAAATTTATTACAAAATGTGATATTCAACAAACCGAACCATGAAGCACGAACCATTTATTGATGCATTTAGATACAATAGAAATATTCCTCATAGGTGAGCATCATTCTCAAACGGACTAGGTTCTCTAAAGTTGTTTCAATGCTGAGTTGCTTTCGATTTCAATTGTACAATGATTCCAGTTAGAATAAAACTGAAACAATTTCTAATCTGTCCCCACACCTTAGATTACAGAAAATCAGAAATAATTGCTGCTTATTTGAGCAAGAGTCGTGCGTTTTTTAGATCGGCTAAACTTGCCAGCAATCGAACAAGTAAGGAAAAATGAGGAAGGTAAAGATTTTGGTTAGCTGCACTCTCTCTTTCTTTTTGTCCCGCTTAATATATGCATGTGAAATGGTCATTGTAAATTACTCCGTACCTGCCTTAAATATATGAAAGGTCCTACCTACATTGATAGTTCAAAGATATATTAAGGAGAAATTGGAAATTTAAAGCCTTTGATTTGATTGTGGATTTTCGTTAAATTTTTTATAAAATATACTGAATTTTTCAGCCATGTTTTGCAAAGAACTTTACATGTTGAAAGTCGTATGAAGAAAATTACGCCGTATTTTTAATACATGAAATAAATTTAGGATTATCGATAATTTTACTGGTACACTGTTTAATTCGGAAATACCGAAATTAACCGTTATGAGAACACAATTTTTTCGGTTTTAGTTACGTTTTTGGTTAAAAATTGTAAAGTGTTTTAAACAGTTTAAGGTTTCGGTTTCCGTTACGGTGTTAGTCGGTTGTACAAGTTTACTGCCTTAATTCTTATAACTCGGCTATTTCTTATCCGATATTTCCGAAAAACTCACAGATTGGAGTTATGGCGAAATAAATGTGAGCTCAAAATTTGAGATAACTATATATTAAAATGTGGGATTTAGGGCAGTTTTCAAATCTTTTACATAGCACTACTATCTATCATGTAAACTATCATGTAACTGTGACAGAAAAGACGAGTCATGTTGTAGTTTATTTTAATCGTTTTTAGTGGTTGTCTTGCTTTTATTTTACACTTCCACTCTCGACTGCGCCGCGCAATAGAATGATCTGGGAGCGTCTCTTTTAAAGATCTCGTTACAGTTCTTTTACAGAGTATTTTTATGTAAAAATGTATGTGTGGAAGGGATGACTATATACATGAGGGTTATGGTAAAGCGAGTACCTGTAAGGCTTACCATCAGTATTTGAATATGTCGTAGCTATCCCATAACAAAGCAAATTCTTAATCTAACACACATCCGACTCATGCTTACCAGCAGGGTGGTTAACTCACAACTAGGAGATGCCTGCGCCCGAAGATATGTAATTAGAGGCACTTCTGAAGGAGGTGTTCTTTCGCCATTTCTCTGGGTGGTAACAGTCAACGAATTGTTGCGACTCATGAAATCGCGTGGACATACGGTGGTAGCGTATGCAGATGATGTTGCCATAATTACAAGAGGCAAATTTCCTCAGACGCTCTGCGATCTGATGCAGGATGCACTCTCAACACTTTCAAATTGGACGATACAAAGTGGCCTTGGAGTCAATCCAACCAAAACTGATCTTGTCCTCTTCACCCGCAAGTATAAGATACCAAATTTAACACCACCCCTATTAAACAGTATACACTTAAAATTTAGTGATTTAGCTAAATACCTGGGTGTACTATTGGACAAAAAATTATATTGGAACGAAAATATAACTGAACGCGTCAAAAAAGCAAATACTGCACTTTTCTCGTGCAAACGTGCGATTGGTCGTAGTTGGGGATTTTTCATGGGGATAGTTCACTGGCTGTACACAGCCATTGTACGTCAAATACTACTATACGGAATGGTGGCCGGTTATGGGGAAACCGTCCGTCCTCAGAACCATAACTAAAGTTTAACGTAGTGATCCACTATGTATGACTGGTGCATTGCGTACAACCCCAACAGATGCACTTAACATAATGTTACACCTTATGCCTCTAGATCTTCTGGGAAGAGAAATCGCTAGTAACACTGCTCTCAGGCTGAGAGAAAGTGGTACCTGGGAAGAAAGTAACTATGGCCACTCTTCTATACTACTACATACATCAAGTGGCGATACCGCCAAAACTTGACTACTGCATCCCAACAATCACGTTCACCACTATGTACAAAGTCACCATACCAAGTCGGCTGGACTGGAACTCAATGACATACTCAACACCGAATGCCATCAATTTCTACACTGATGGCTCCAAACTGGATGGACAGGTGGGAGGAGGAGTATTCAGTCCAGATCTTGGGATAAAAACTTCAGTTAGACTTCCTGATCATTGTAGTGTTTACCAGGGAGAGGTTATGGCTATCCAGGAGGCTTTCAACCTTCTGCAAACCACTGCAATCCTAGGAAGTAAAGTATTCATTTTCTCAGACTGTCAAGCTGCATTAAAAGCCCTTGACGGCTTCATCAACAACACCAAACTTACAGAGTGCCGCAGATCTCTTAGTGAGATGGCTCAGCACTTTGATATCTCTAAAAAATCTAAGGCGTTACTCCGTCAAGAGAGAGTGAATATTTCTTTATTAGTAGGAGCCCTTACTGGATACTGCCTAATAGGAAGACACGCCGCTAGGCTCGGCATCAGACACAATGACTTCTGTAGAAGCTGCAACTCAGTGGATGAGGAGGAGAGTGTACAACACCTCTTTTGTCATTGTTCAGCTCTTAGTAGAAGACGGCTTACAGTTCTGGGTCGTCCCTTTCTAAACGATCTGTCAGACATCTCTGAAATAGATATAGCCTCGCTGCTCAAATTTCCACAATCTTCTAAATGGTTTAACGGTGAAGACCCTCCCTCTACGATGACAGCGTAGAAAGGCTTATATGGTAACACAACGGACCTTCATTGGCATAAGTGAAGAAATATTGTAGGATTCTCCTATTCTAACCATTGCAGCCTAACCTAACCTAACCTAACACACAGCAGCTATACAAAAGATGTGGAATCGGCTGTTAGTGCTGTCAAAAATATATATACTTTACGACGAATATGTTTGTGCCTGTTACATACAAAAGAACTTACTCGGGGGTGCCACAGAAACCTCTTCCAACCAAACTCCAACCGAATTGCAATTCTTAGGTGCCACAGAAATTTCTTTTGGTTGGTTTTAAACCTCTTATGTTTTGTTTGGAGATTTTGCAAAGCTCTTTTCTCACTAGCGCCTTTTGTTGAAGTGGCGCCCTCTACATGACAGCTAGCGGATTAAGGGATGGAAACTAACACCTCATGTTAAGCGCCAACAAATTTTTAAATTTTGCATTATATTGGTGGAGAATGCGACTTTAAATTGAATTATTATTTAAAAATGCATCATAAAACATATAACACAATAAAAAAATTTCAGTTAATCATTCAATTAACCCGCATCTTAAGTAAGGGAAAGTTTTTGGCTAGATATTCAGCCCTGTTTTTAGAGATGGAACATCAATGTTTCACATCTTGTGCTCCAACTAGATTTTCTTATTAGAAAATGATATCTCTAGAAGTATTGTGGCACCAACGAATTTTTCGAGAGATTTACAAACGAACCGTCAGCAAAATCTCTATAGATTTCTGTGGCACCCCCGACTATTACCTTATTTCTCCACGAGTAAAGGTTAGAAAAATATAAGGAAATGAGAAACAATTACAATATTTGGGCTAAGATGTAAGAGAGCAAATCCTATAGACAACTAGATCCACCGGTGTAGAAATGGACGTTGTGTTTTTTTTTGTGGGGACTTGTTATATATAAAGTTAAATATTGTAGTCTTACGTTAGGATACAAATCCGGCTCCATGTTTATCCACGAAAAGCGCACATAAGCTTCGACTTTGGGCCTTTATGTATTGTTGTTTACACTTTTGGCCTTACAGCATTTTGTGCTTACCAACTGGCCACTGCCACAACACAGCACCCCTTTTCCATCCTTGACCTATGGCCAGTTTTCCCCCCTCAACTTATTTAGCAGCTTTGTATTTGTATTTGACACTTGTTCTTTGTTTTGCGTTTTTGTTGTTTTGGGGCGTAACAGTTTTTGTCGTGTTTGTTGATTGTGAAAGTTGAAACTGAAGCGCTTTTTAACAGTTTTCGTGACACTTTTCTGCTCGTACTTTTTTGAATGTTTGTTGCCCGAGGCAAAAGAACTCGACATGGCCAGATGACCTTAATGCATATGCGACAAGTCTCCAGCATATGTTAGCAATCATTTTTCGCTTCAGTTACGTGTTCAATGTTTACAATGCAATTTTCCGGCAATTTAACTGGCGAATTGGCATCATAATGCATAATTTATAAGTTTGCATAAGCAAACTTATCAATAAATTGCACTTGCCAATGGTTGCGAAAGTGCATCGTGTGGTGCTTAAATGTGGTTCAAACAATTTGTCAAAAAAAATAACAAATAAATGAATAAAATCTGTAGTGCTGGTGTCCTTTCTTTGCCAATGCAATCGAATTGTCGATTGTAATGAGTTTTTGTGGTTTGCTTATTAAGTCGAACTTGCTTCCCCTCTTGTGCATTTATTTTTAGTTGCATGGGAAGGTGGCGATTTAAGCAGACTGCTGTGAGAGAGCTTTAGAAGTGAATTGGCAAATGGAAAAAGCGAAAATCAAATGGAAATTGGAAATGAAAAATTAAATTTTAAAGTGAATTTCATGAAACTTTTTCTTGGATTAGTTTAAATTTGAAAGGATTAAACTAGGAGGAAAATGATTGCTGAATATGGAATGAGCGTTTTACAATATTTAAAGATGGATTTTAAGCAGTGAAGCCAACCGAATTGTATTTCGTTTTCGGTTCTAGTACGTACCAAAGCGTAGTTTTATAAAAGATTCTGTTTTGGTTCTAAACTTATTTCGGTATTCGGATTCGTATTGGTACCTGGAGTTTTCTTTCGGTATACAACAAACAACTTTATGATTTTTTAAGAATATTGTCTACTGCCCAAAGGTATGCCTTGCCAAATCAGTACAGCAGGTTAGTAATTTGTATAAAATTTCAATGTAAATTTTCAACAACATTGTCCATTGCATACTTATGGGCAGTACCATATAATGTCATTTCTAGCACATCTATTCAAAATGTTATATATTTGCTTGAGAAAATCGTAGAACTGTGTGCGACAATTTATTTTACAACTAAGAAATAGTACTATTGACAATATCAAACAGAGTCAAAACAAAAGTATAAGTCCTTCACAGATCGTCCTTAAAAAGGGTATAAGTAAGTAAAGATTAATGTCATTAAGCTCTTTTTAAAAATACTGAACTATTTGTGTTGTTTTCACTCAAATCCATGTATGAATCGACTTTTCAGCTACTTGTTGCTTAAGGATTTGTGTAAGCGCTGTTTTCCTCAATAAGTTTTGCTTGAATAGAAATGGGTAACACAAATACTTTTCTGTTCAAAGGTTAATAATATAATAATACTTGCAAAGAGACTGATCTCGCGTTTTCTATGTTACAATACAATAGACTCTTCTATTTTTGGCAGCTCTCGATCTAACCAAACTAAGTGCCAGCTTAACAGTCTAGATGATGCACTCAAAACCGAAACTGTACCAGTACAATGTTCAGGTCCTTGGTACCCGGAAACCGGTACACAAAAAATGAAAAATATCGGTTTCGGTTAGGGATCTGATTCTGCGTTTTAAAATCTTCTTTTTGGTTTACGGTGTATGTTCTGGTTATGGTTTGATTCCCTAATCTTAGGACAATATTGGTATTTCTTGAAATAAGAGTTTAAAAAAATCCCACAAGACAACATTTTTTGGGATTTCAGTTTTGAGACCAGAGAAATGTACCTTTAGGACATTTCCAAGAATTTATACTTGTACATGTACCAAGGGTGTAACTCCCATTTTTAATAACCTAAGTCAAAATATGTCTAAGGGTTCGTTTAAACACACTGGCAGTCTGTTATATTTTTAGATGTCAGTGGCTTCCATACATGTGTGAACACCTGACGGAGTCATTCCCAGTTGACTGTTGCCAATATGCTCAGGGAAATCTGTCGTAATTCGCATGTATTCTACTCAGTCTTAACAGACTGACATTTGTGAGATGCCTTTAAAATATTCAGCTGACGAAGATAATTAATTTCATTTCTAGTTTCTTTTGTCTTTGAACCGATAATAAATACAAAATGATAATGGATAAAAATAATTTTCCCATTTATTCTCACCTTGCCAATTAACGTATTAAACATTTCCCTATCAATACACAATAATCCCACACAAAACAAAAAAGAAAAAAACCACCTACCTACTGTTTAAAAACTATAAACAAAAGCCATAAATAAAAACAAAAAGTTATTTCTATTTGCTTGCTTACTAAAGCTTTTAATGCACAACATGGCGTATGCACAATATTTTACATTCAACCAACAAACAAACAGCAAAGCGAGATGGGCAGTGTCGAATATGATGGAAATGCTTTTTGGAAACCGTACAGAATGCTCAAAACGATCACCCAAAAATGTTCACCAAAACTGACAGTTTGACATTGAGCTAAGATCCTCTACACTGCCAATTTAGGCTCAATTTATTTCGCATAAAATTGCACAGAATAAGGTGTTTAATAAACACATCCCATTCCCAAATTCCAATTTCAATTAAAATACATTATTTATTTAGGCAGCTCACAGCGAGTGAGCTCATTAATTAAAACACCGGCGAAATTATTTATAGCAAAATTGAAAATGCTTTAAAAATGAAAAAAAAAAAAACACATGAGGAAAACCACCATAAACAAAGGCACGAAAAAAGAAGAACATTTAAAGCCACAAATGCTTTTCCATTTGTGACCACATCAAGCAGATAATGTGTAGACTGAAATATATTTTCATATTGAGATGAAAATATTTCAAATGGAACGAAGACTTGTGCGCTGATTGATGTTTATGGGGCGTAATTGTTTTGAGGCTGATTGGTATAGAATAATGTGGGAAAACTGGACAAGGTGAGCCAAATTTATTTATGGCCCAAAGTGCGGAAATCACTTTAAGGTGAATAATGGCACGATTCAGGGTAATATCAAAAATTACACTAAATTCATATTATTGGGAAAAAATAATTAAACAAACACAGAACAGATAGCGGCTAGAAAAATTTGTTTAATGTAAACCATAAAGTTATCGGGTATTTTAGGCCAGAACTGGATCTAAACCGGTTCGCAGCCGTGGAAATCGCGTCATCATTTTTCAATATCTGGGTCCACAATAAAGTACTATAGCCTGGGAAATAGTGGTTGGAGATGGATTATTGTTTCATCTATTGAAAACGCTGATTTCACGACATTTTTCATAAGACGTAGGCTAGTGTGAAGAGGCGGAAGAACTTTATTTGTTTTTCACCAACGACTCAGGATTTTTAATGTTTTTTTTATGAATGAAGTGATTCTGACTCGGCGGCCACTGTTTTGTCTCATACTTAGTATAATGATAATACCCGAATGTACAACGGGCATTAAAAGAAAAAATACGATGGTTAACTCCTTTAAAAGCTGCACTTTCATAACATAGAATTCACTAAAGAATTGTGACGAGATCCTTCAGTCGCCCGTAACTCAAAGCAAAAACAAAACATGAGTAATAATTTTTGTGATTATGATTCTGTTATTTCATAAAAGCGAGAGAGAGAAGGGCTCAGAGAAAACAGAACTGAAAAAGCCCTCTTCCACTGAAACGCCTTGTGTATCCAGCAACATGAACGTAATCCACAATTTCTTATCGATAGTTTGCATATCGATAGCGTGTGTGGATGGAAAGAACAGCTGATACGCAGCTCAGGAATATATTGCCAACAATTATTTTGGATGTGATGAGCGAAAATTTGGGCGGAATGCTTTTATTTTTTTTTGTTATGAGCTGTCATCTGGCTGGGGAACCATCAGCGTGCAAAAATTGGTACAGGATGGTGCAAAGGACACACTTATGCCAAATTGATGAGGCCGCCAGAGGGATGCTTTTCATAGACACAAAGGTCGGAGAGATGTCGTTGGTTAATCTGTGTGTCTCCAGATCATAGTAAAATCTATTGGAGTGGTGCCCCAATTGGTCATGATTCCTGCTGGTGTGCATATAAATTTGGGCGCATAATGGCAAAGCGTCCACACCGCGGTATATATGTACATAAGTAGTTGTATTCCTTCGAGGGGCCCCACATATATGACTCTAGTTTCTTGAGGGCAGTGGATCCTGCCGTATCCATAACAGGATCGCCCAAATCTACCACTAAGAGGATTAAGAAGCCGATGAAGCTCCAATGCTATTAGCTGCAACCGTAGCTGCTGCCCGAGTCACATGGACTTTCCTGGTCAAGCGTCGGTTCAGAGACACGCCAAGGTATTAAGCCGCGTTTTCCGTGTATTGAACTCTTATTACCAGAAACCGCACTCTAGCTACTTTTCCTGGTCTCATAGCGATCCTGTTGACTTTTTGAGCGGTTCGCCCATCGACCAAATCCCAGCCGCACAGTCCGGCCACTGAATGTTTTTAGGCCATCTTGCATACGACGATGAAAGACTTCATTTGATTGGCGTACAGCCAAGAGTTAATACTACTTAGGAGATGATCAAATTAAAAAGTAATGCAGTTAACAACATGCTGCAGTGATGTTTTGTGCCATTCGGGACCCTCTGAAAAGTGCCATTACTTCGGTTTATCATCCCCAAGTGTAAAGTGTGTAGCACATACTCCGAGCAGCATGCTTCCTCCAGAAAATATTATTTGTATTTTTTTAAATTTATTTAAATTCAAATAGTTAACAGTGCTTAACAGCTGATTGATCAGAGTGACCTTCCACCTGTTAGGTGCATGGTCACACTGATTTAGTTATGTTCCACACATCAAAAAACACAAAACAAACAAAAATAAATAGCAAATTCCTGGCAAGGAATTTTAATCAGCCCTGTTCTTAGAGATGGAACACAATTGGATACATCTGGTCCAAATAGATTTTCTAATTAGAAAATGAAATCTCTAGAAGTTCTGTGGCACCAACGAATTTTTCGAGCGATTTACAAACCAACCGTCGTCAAAATCTCTAGAGATTTCTGTGGCATATATGTATATTTTACATCAACTGCACACTCAGAATTGACAACTGAGCAGAGAGCGCTCTGAGTGGCACGCGCTCTATTTTGGCTTTGACGTACTCTGCTCATCAATCGGTGAGCGCCTCTTTGAATGAATTAGTGCAACCTTTAATTCGTTATAAAAGAATAATAATTTTTTGCATTCGTTAACTCTTTACACTCTTTCCAAAGACCAATATAATCTCTAAGACGCCGAACGGCTATATATTGGTTTTGCACTATGCAGCTATTTTTTTGGTGGCGACGAAAATTGCGCTCTCTCGCTGTATTCGTACAAAAAAGCGTCTGGCTCTAAAGCGCTCTCTTTCTCTGGCTTTCGAAAAAATTTATAGAGAGAGAAAAGCCAGTTAAAAGCCAGCACCGAAAAAAAGGTTATATTTTGGTTAATTTGAGCTTAAAGCTGCTTAAAATGACTATTTTGCCTCTGTTAAGGCGTGTTTCGTGGGAAATCTGTTAATTTATTTTGGTTTTCTTTGATACTACCGAAAAGTAGTACTCTTTAACTTGTAAACCCAAACAGTTCTACGGCTGCAAAACTTCTAAAAATCAAACCCGCCTAACTTTTTGGGTTCGGGTTCACGGAACTTGTTCAGAAGGTCGCTGGGCCTGGGTTCGGGTTCAAGGAGGGTTCAGGAATAATTCTGTTGAGAAAACATGGAAGTAAAATAACGCAAGAGAGACCCTTGCCTTGGCCCCGTTGGAGGAGCTGTATATCCAATTTTTTCCAAACTAACGCAAAATTAAACATTTTATTCATATATGTAAAAAAGAATAAACTAAATAAGAATGTAATTTCTGAAAAAAGTGTATTATTTTACATAAGGTGAAAAAATACGTGCAATTTGTGGAATATTAACACACTGCTAGACTATTATGAACGGTTAGTTTGTACTCTTAAAATAACTCAACAGGAAGCTTAAGTTTTTCTTATCACCACTGTCGCAGGATATAAAGTCTTTAAAGTTAAAAGGTATGTTTCTTCCAAATTTAAAATTATTCAAAATTAAAGCCCATAGAATTTAAGGTAAATTTTTTATCATAATTTGAGCAAATATTATACCAATATTATTTTCCATCATAATTTGAGCAAATATTATTCCCGAATGTTGTCGTGAACTCTTCTAGCTTATTAACGTAAACCTTTGACTTCAAATATCCCCAGGAAGTCAGGCGGCGTAAATCGGCTTCAAATCACCACTTTTCGACATCAAACCGAAACATTTCTCAGCGGTTGTGTGCGACGTGTGCGGTGGAGCGCCGTCTTGTTGAAACCAGAACTCCTCGCGCTTTCTGACGAATAATGGCTCTAAATTGCATCTGTCGCGTAACGCCTGTTGTGGTTAACAGCTGGCCTTTTCATTTGGAGAAAACGGCCCAATGACCGTTCCTAACGCCCCCTGTGACTTTTCTCTAAGGGCACTTCTTGAATCCTCGGATTTTCGTGGCGTAAATTCGGCAATTTTGCTTATTTACGGTCCCATTCAGGCGCCTTTTCACATTTTTTTAATTTTTAAAAGCCGTTGAGTTTTCACAATTGACTTGTTCTGTTGAATGTAAATTTCAACTATTTCAGAGCGCTCGCGTGGCGTGTATTGTTCCATGGTAAAAATCTGCTTGGACTGACGCTTCAAACGCGGTATGTCATTAAGCGGTCTGACATCTCTGTCAAAAGTTATGGCGTTGCCAGATGGGTCCGTCGAATATGGACATCCCTGTATATAGTTAATTTAGAACAGAAATGCCTTAAATTTTGGGTAATTTTTATCTTGATTTTAGCAAATCTAAGGACAAAGCTTGCCTAATAATTATGTATTTTATGCCTGAGTTTTAGAACTTAAAATGCCTTAATTTTGGGAAATTTATTTCCTTAATCCAAGTACATATCATACCTTAAAACTTAGAAAATAATTACCACAATCTTAGAACATGACATTTCTTGAGATAAATTCGGGCACCAAAATGTTTGGAAAAGATGCGGCTTGCAGTATATATTTTTGAGAATTTTTAAGAATGGTGTTTTTTGCTAGACTAGTTTTTTGAAAAATCCTTTTTTTCAAGAAAGGTAAAAAAAAAATTTGTCAAAATTTTTTCTTGAAGGTCTTTTTGATCCTGAACATTTGGAAAAAAACTGGAAAGCTCTATTTTAAACCGTTTTCGAGTAATTGAAAGTTTAACAAATCCCACACTTTTAAGCGTAGAACTTCGCAAAAAGAGCTCCAAAAAAGCTCATTTTTGGGGTTGCTTCTCTCAAATAAGCTTCCTTGGGCCAATTATCATCCATTTGGAGACATCATCCCAGAAAACTTGTTTTGGAAGAGGTTTGATAACATCTTCGAGCTTGGATTACACAGGCCAACAAAATGACCAACTTTGTAAGTTCCTGTTGATTTAAGAATATGATAAGTTTATGCTCCCTGATTCAAACTGGTTTCGGTTTAGCTCCATCAGCTCTTGTTTCCAAGATATGGCGGAAAAACGAAAAAGTTGAATTTTTGGCTCTTTAGGAATCATGGAGGCCACACTAGACATAAATATGTGAGTTTATGAGCTATTTGCGATAAAGTACATATCAATGCTTTTTAAAAATCAAAGGTGCTATATAAGTTCAGCGGAAAGGTTAAACATATTTCCATTTATGGCATTTTTATCAAAATAAATCATCCCGTTTAAGCGCGCGGTTATTTGATAATTATTTTCGCCATCTGAGCTTATGGCCAAACATATGATCTAATTTTGTGATTTTTATGGCATTCAAATTCAGTTTAGTTATAGCCAGTTAAAGACGAAAATACATATTTAAATTTATGGGGAGGAAAAACTAGATTGTCCTCTAAATCTGTATAGAACTGTAAAGAGGCTACTTGATTTGACAAAAAGTGTTATATGTTTACATGTAGATGATAAGTTATATTTTTGAACAGTAACCTTTTCACAGTTCCTATAAAATTTTTACCAATCTAGTTTCCTCCTATAAATTTAAATATGTATTGTCGTCTTTAACAGGCAGTAACTTTAAATAAACTTTTTTAAAGCCATAAAAATCACAAAATTTGATCATATGTTGGGCTATATGCTCAGATGGCGAATATATTAATCCAAGAACCGCGCGCTGAACGGATGATTTATTTGGATAAAAATGTATAAATCGGAAAATGTCTGTCTTTAGAGGGACAATTTAGACACTTTCCGCTGTACTTATAAGGCGCCTTTGATTTTTAAAAAATGCTTGATATGTTCTTTATCGCAAATAGCTCATAAACTCACATATTTATGCCTAGTGTGGCCTCCATAATTCCGCCATATCTTGCAAACAAGAGCTGATAGGACAAAACCAATGATACAGTTTTGTTCAGTGCAATCTATATAAACATAATCAAATAAAAATATACCTGCACCAAAAACACTGTTGGGCTGTGTTATGGAACATTTAAGCATGTCAACACAACGAGCAGGTCCAAGTCAATAGATCATGGAGCAATGAGTATTAGAGATCAAATTAACGCTGACTCTCAATTTTACTCCGCATAGTGTATATATACATATTCTAGTCTACGAATAATTTATGTTTGTGCATTTCTTTTAATACCAGACACAAACGCACCACAAAGGAGGATGGTCGACCATCCGGTTCTAGCATCAGCAGACTTTCCCTATCATCTGCAAGCCGGCAGAGGCCATCTCATGCCAGTATTACTATAACTGTTTGGAAATTCCAGAGGCAGCACATGAGAAAAAACTGACCACAACAGACAACTCCAAATTGGCAGAAGACTTTGTGTATGTGGGTGCACCCAATTCGGCTATTTTGTATTAGTGGAGTAGTTCTCACCCCTTAGTTAACCCACTTTGTATATGATAATCAAAAGTGTGCAATCAAGTAATCTATCGGTGGATACAAAAATGAATGAGAAAAAGAAGTGTTCCAGGATTAGGTAATACAACAAATTCGACATTGTTAAATCATTAATTCTTTAGTTTACCATTCGTAAACCTTTTTTTATTAGCTCCGTTTCAATATTACACTACAAATTGTTTCTTTCCAAGGCTTTCAAATATTGGAAATTGGCGAATTTGACTTTTATAGCAGCTATAAAACAATGTAATAGAAGTTCTTGGTTTTTTAACCGAACAATTTTCTCCTTTTTGCTGGTCGGTGGGGTTGAGAACTTTCTGCTCCGGTTCAGGTTCGGTTCGGAATTAACAAAAATTCCGGAGTCTACAACTTCGGAGCGGTTCAACTCCGAACCAGTTTTCAGTTCTGCTGTTAATATTAACTTTTTTTAAACTGATTTTATAAATTTGGTCGATATCAGATGACTATATGATGTAACTGCCGTAGGAAACGTCAGTCCGTAAAAAAATTCTTAGTGAGAAAAACTTAATTTTTTTAAATTTATCAATCTTTAAAATAGATTTTTTAATTTAATGTTAGCATTTTTAAACACTGATCTTTAATAATCCGCATTTGCTGGGGTAGAAAAAGTACGAAGTTAGCTTGACTTTCTCGTTTTTTTTCAACTCAGCAGTTCGTATGCGATTAGATAAAAATTTTGTTCTGCTCAAAAGTCTTATTAAATTATTGTTCCGAACTAAATGCTATCTCATCTGAGCAAAAGTACTCAAGCTAGAAGAACGAGACAAGTTCTGCATTGGTATCAGCATTTAAAATTTAAAGTTTAAGCTAAATTTTGTTTAAACTAGCAAATTTCGGCTCATCTCTTACAAAGTGAAACCCGAAACAAAGAATTGTCTTACTCAGCTCAATATGAAGAGCTCAAGAAAATTTAATTTGATAGAATTTTACTTATTGTATTTAAATTAGCTTTACGCTGCCAGAATTCAAGACAAAACTTCCTGCTTTTTCCAGTAGAAATTCGCATCTGAAACTAACCCTGCACGAGCATTTCTACTTCACAACACTCAACAACATTTCTAATCAACTTTCGACACGTTCCTCACATAAATTTCATTTGGTTTTTCCAGCCATTTGACCATATCCCCCGCCCTGTCTTTAAGCGTGGCGACTACTGCACTATGTTTATTGATCTGCGCTGAAAATTTCGCCCGCTGAGTCTCTTCGTCTCGTCTGTCTTTCTGGCTATTTAAACATTCTAACGGCCTGTTTATTGTTGTAAAATATTTTCATGTGGATTTTTACATTTCTTTTTTTTTCAACTGTTTGTTTTGATTATTTTCCGCGGCGCACGCAGTCCATGAAAATTTTGTTTTCCTCTGCTTGGTAACTTTTGTTGAACTTGACTTTTACAAGGTGAAAAATGTTCCACGGGATTTGGGCACCATAAATTTCCAATAAAATGGCATGGACATGAACTTCTTTTAAGAGTCGTCCGTTTCTTGCTTGGATTGTCATTTGTCGTCGTTATTTGTTTATTTGCTGGCGCTGACTTTTCTTATATATATTAAATTTGTCTGTTTATGTCTTTTGGTTTTCAATTGACGGCAAACTGCTGGCTCGGCTGCTGGCCTAGTTAACTAGTGAACTCAATGGGCAGATTGTGTACTGCTCTCTTCTTTGTGGGCCCGCTTTCATTTGCCTTGTTGTCTGGACAAACATGTCGAGCATTCTGTACGCTTGACTGGCGTTTTGGGCGACGCTGTTTATGGCTCGTAAGTCGACGCGCCTCTTGTACTTCAAAAGAAAAGTCTTTTTGGCCATAAAACAATGGCGCCCTTTGCTGGGCATAGAAAACAACAGCGATGCCAAAACAAAAACAGCTAACTAAATCATTGTATTCACTTCTGAGCAAACTTGATGGTCACGAAACTTTAGTTTAGTTTGTCTCAAGTGTTCGAATTTATGTTCTTGTGAATGATAACCGGATAGTTATAATTTATGAAAAATGGTTTAGATAGTTATCGGGGCACTTAATCTTTATTTTGAATTTATTGCAAGCGGAACTTTTAATGGGTTGTAATTTTAACTAAACGATGATAAATAGGAAAATCTTTTAGAGCTTTTTTGAAGTCTCCAACGGTAATATCTGCTGACAAAAGTTTTATGATTTATTAAGGATATGTACCGGAAAATTGTAAAAGATTTTATAGTCTGCTTACTTGAGAACTACTGAAATAATACATTTTCTTATTTCTGACTTTTCATAAATATTATGGCATTATCTTTATCATTATCTATCTTATTTTCAGCTTTCTTAGGTGCGCTTGCTGGAAGTGTCATAGCTTAAGTAAATGAATTTGAAGAGCCTTTCAAGTGCTCAAAGATAAGCAACATACAGGGTTTGTCCGGAAAGTAATAGGACTGAGTCGATTTAAAAAAAATTATTGAGCCAATGCAGCGCTGCCAGCGCTATTTCCAAGCATTGAAGGCGTCACGGAAGGCATTCTCCAGAATAGCCTTGAGAGCCGTGGTGTATGCTGTTTGGATCCCCTCTGCTTGCCTTTCATCGGCCTTTTCAGGCAAGGAAACAAAAAAAGGCACGGGGGGCACATCTGGGCTGTAGGGCGGTTGCGGAAGCGTTGGGATGCCGGCTTTGGTCAGGTAGCTGTTCACAAGAAGTCACTTTTCAAGTTCACTTTTGGGACCATCTTCGCGAACAACTTGCGCATGTTCAAATGCTCCGTCACAATGAACCACAGATTTTTGGTAAATTTAACATCTGGGCAATTAACCGAATACTTAGTCGACGGTCTGAGTTCAAAACTCCTCGCACACGAGTCACATTGTTTGTCGAAGTCGAAGGTCTTTCAGCACGGTCTTCATCTTCGACCTTTTCCCGGCCCTCCAAAAAGGTCTGGTGACACCCACACGACTTCTTGCTAAAGCAACATCTGGGTAAGCCTGCTTGATCATATCAAACGTCTCTGTCGCAGATTTATCGAGTTTCACACAGAATTTAATGGCGTACCACCGGCATGCACCACTCACAGAAACACGTCGCGAGAAAATGCCTGTCCTGACTCTCCAGGTGCTCGGAGACAACTGACCAGCCGCTCCTTCGTTAGCTAGGAACGCCCTCTACTGAATTCAGTTTCGGAAAAACCCTGTAACTTTTAAACATTTTGTTTCACATGTCCAGAGCACAAGAAATAGTTATTCGCAACAGTGTGAACTAACGCTAAAACATAAATATCAACAAAAAATATCGGCAAAAAATATTCGATTCTGATGTAGCGCCTCGGAAAAATATGCGATAATGATATTCGTCATTTTGCGCAAAAATATCGAAATATCGATCGATATATCGATAATATTTTCGACATCCCTATTTTTGACCGATCGTTCCTATGACAGCTTTTAAATTTAGCAGTCCGTAAGCAGTCCTTACTAAAACTTTTCCAGTTCGTACAAATGAATTAAAAAGGGATGCAAACCGCTCGGAAATAAGGACTGGTTCGGTTTCGGTTCGGTTTGCACTGTATTCATTTTACTAACTATAGAAAAATATTTTTGATACATGTAGTCAGATTTTTTAAACTCAAAATTTGATTTGATAACATAACACTATCTTAAGACTGTTAATACGTTTATGCTGGCAGTATCATGGTTTTTTAAAATTACGCTTTTTAAAGTGCGCCTGTTTATGCATATTTATAAAAACAATGATATTTCTGCAGTGAGATGCCACTTATGTAAATTTTTAAATAAGGTGGCTGCACAACTGCAGAATCAGCCTATTAATTGTAATAAAAAATAACAATTTCAAGGAATAACAATGGAAAGAACATATAAGATATGGTTTTATATTCAACAACATAGGCTGACATCGAAAGTTACTACTTAATCTTCTGGAGTAAAGAAAGTAGCGCATGAAGACCTTAAAACGTGGAAGGCGGATAACCCAGTCAAAATGCCTAAAAATTTCTATGCAGCATTACTCAAGTGAACTTGCTGTTGAAGAGATGCCTACTGGACACTGATGCGAAATCCGGAATCGGAACCATCATTGTCATTTGACATGTCTTCTAGCTCTCGCAATACAAGCTGCATGGTATTCGGTTCCGCCTGAAGTTACGTATGCGTATTACAAAATAAATTTTACTTGAGAATTTTTGGAGATTTTTACCATTCTTGAAGCACTTTGAACCAAACTTCTTGACAAATTGATTATACTGATTTTGATAACCCAAATGCCCCAAATTAATGCTTTAAATCTATTAAAAATAATTTATATTTTATCGAAAACAGTTGTCGAAACTTTAAATGCTCTTATCTCATTATTCCTTAAGCCCACCATGCTGGTGTGTACTAGGATATTTTTGATCGGTGAAAAAATAACGGTGCTAGGACCAATTCAGTGGCCAAAAAAGTCGATTGTAAAAATTTTTACTCTTAAACACCATAATTCCGCTGTTTATTGACCGATCCAAAATATCCCAGTTTACGCCAGAATTACATCAGTTCTGAACAAAACCCAGTCTTCGTTTGCCATTAAGATAATCCGCTCTCCAAAAATTTTTGTAACCATGGGCCTATGTTAAAATTTTGGACAATTTTAACCGAAAAATACAAAAACAACCGCTGGAACAACAACAACAACAAAATTTCCAAATTTAGTCTAACCGATTGAAAAACGTAATACATCAGATTTAAAAACCCCAAAAAAAAAAAAAAAAAAAAAAGAAGGCAAAAAAAATCTTTTTTTTTTAAAAATTTTTTAAACTTGCAAATGTTTAAATACATCAGAGTTTCGGAACGCCAGCATTAAAACAATTTTTCTAAATAAAACCCACTTTTCGACCGCTTGTTCCTATGACAGCTATAAGATATAGTCATCCGATTTTGACCAAAACTTCCAAATCTGTATAAAAGCGTATAATATTAATAATCGCTGATGTGAGACACGTTAACATTAAAAACAAAAATGTTTTTCTCATTAAAACCCACTTTTCGACCGATAGTTCCTATGACAGCTATAAGATATAGTCATCCGATTTTGACCAAAACTTCCAAATCTGTAGAAAAGCGTATAATATTAATAATCGCTGATGTGAGACACGTTAACATTAAAAACAAAAATGTTTTCTCATTAAAACCCACTTTTCGACCGATAGTTCCTATGACAGCTATAAGATATAGTCATCCGATTTTGACCAAAACTTCCAAATCTGTAGATAAGCGTATAATATTAATAATGGCTGATGTGAGACACGTTAACATCAAAACCAAAAAGTTTTTCTCATTAAAACCCATTTTTCGACGTAGTTCTATGGCAGCTATAAGATATAGTCATCCGATCCGGTCGGTTCCGACATATTAGCAGTGTGCAGTAAAAAGAAGACTCTGTGCAAAGTTTCAGCTCGATAGCTTTAAAACTGAAAGACTAGTTTGCGTAGAAACAGACAGACGGACGGACAGACGGACAGACAAAGCTCAATCGACTCAGCTCGTCACCCTGATCAAGAATATATATAGTTTATAGGGTCGGAAATGAATATTTCCTTAACGTTAAAAACAGTTCCAAGCACTTTCGCGATAGTTCTATGGCTTAGTGTCTCGATCGCGGTCTTTAGGTGTGGTAAAGAAGAGTTGTGCAAAGTTTCAGCACGATAACTTATAAATACCTCGTCTGTCAAGGGTAAAAATAATGCCTTGAATATATCACTTATAGTTTTAGTATAATTTAATTTTTTGTAAACCTTTAAAATATTTCACCTGGAGGTATATAGTACCCTTAAGATTATATAATTAATAATGTATAATATCCTATAGCCTAATTTTCATCGATTTGAAATGGAAAATGCTCGTTCTACTGACACTTGTTTGAAAATAAAAGCATTTCCAACTCGTCTTCACTTCGTTTGTTTCAGAGTTCAAAGAATTATCCGTTATGTTTTTATTAACGTTTTGGATCTTGTTGTATATTTACATTAAATGAGATTTAGCTACCTTTTTTTCCGTCTTCTTATAGCAGGTTTGAAGCATTTAGCTTATTTGCAACAAACTTGCTTTTGCACGTATTTATACTCTGTACATTTGTGGAAAAGTATGTAAAGTATGTATGTATCATTTCCGACAATATAACCTATATATATTCTTGATCAGTAATGACAGCTGAGTCGATATAGCAATGTCCGTCAGTCTTCCGGTATGAACGAATATATCTCAGAGATGGTAAGAGATAGAGGTTTGACATGTTTGGGGCATATATTTCTCATACTTGCGGACAGATCAAGTTTATTTTTTAGTTTTTGGCAATCCCCCTCCCGCCCTAGCAATTTGGAAAAACCTGACATCACCCACAGTTTTGTAGATAGATGGTTCGTACCTTCTAGTGATATTAAGTAATCAAGATTATTTATCGATTTGCCAAAGAAATGGTTAAGATTGGACAAACAATTATGATGAGTAGCACTGGCCACTTTTTGTGGCTTCTTATTTAAAATGATAAGATATATACAAACTTTTGGGGTACAGAATATGTTATCGTTTGATTATACAGAGTTTGATTGGTCCGAAATATATCTTAGCCATATTTTTCGTGACCAGTTGGGCACGCATTTGCAATCGGCCTAATAATGTGCTGCGATTTTTCTCAGTACGGTATATAAATTGGTAACTCACCACCTTATGGAAATGAACCGAACCGAACCATTTAATTTAACGGTTTTTGGTTCGGTTCAGCATTTTTTAAACACACCGGTTCGGTTTACGGTTCGGTTCACGAGCGTAAAAAGCGGTTCGGTTCGGTTGAAAGCCGTTCGGTTTAGAACCGGTTTGCATCCCTGGAATTTGTGCGCGACCAATAAATTGAGAAAAACTTAATTCTTTCAACATGCCATTTATATTTATATTATTTCTTTTTTCCAATTATTCTTCTTTTCGAATTTAAAAAAAATCGTACGACTACGTTATATAACGATCAGTTAAATTTTTTCGTAATTACGAAAACAGTCTTTACCAAAGGTACACAGAGTATATTAAGTTTGTGCAAATATATGTAACAGCCAGAAGGAACAGCCAGGTCTATATCGCCATGTCCGTCTGTTCGTATTAACAAACAAATCTCAGAGATGGTAAGAGATAGAGAATTGACTTATGTACACTGCCATGCACTTGAATAGGGACAAGCATTTTAACGCGAATATACAACTATTTGACTGGAACAATCAAATTAAATCAAAAGGCAAATATTTTTTAGCATTCAGTACTTCATTCTTTATTGAATTAAAAAAAAAAATTTTTAAATAAACGTAGTCTTCTGTTAAAAATTTTTTTTCAACGAGCTCTTCAAAAATGGCATATTTTTATCATGCACTTGAATAGGGACAAAGACACTTCATATATAGATACCGCATCTCATACAAACTTTTTTTTGTGGGATCCAATGTCAGCTCCCAAGAAAAATCGTTCTTTGAGTCACTTGTGTCATCTATAATATCTGTAAACTTTTGCTCTCAGTCGGATAGCTAATTTAGAAAACGTATAGCTAAATTTTTTATATATGTTTCCTCTTACAGGCAGCGAGAAGCACAAATTTGCATCCAATGTCAGCTCCCAAAAACAATCGTTTTTTGTTTCACATGAGTCATCTATAATATCAATAAATCTTTGAGAGGGACAAACGTGATTTCATCATTCTGAGTAAAACTCCGCGCAATGAAGCTTATATTTTGACATCATATAAACGTTTTAAGTAGAAAAAAATACTGTGGTGGGCGGTAAAGCACTAACTGATGAAGAAAAAGCAAAATAATGGTTTTAAAGGAGTGAATTCTTACGTACAGGCGAATTGCAAAAAAATTTAAAAAAGTTGAAGTGTTGTATGCAATTTTCTCGAAAATCCATCAAATTATGGAAATAACATGAAAGACCCCACCCAAAAAACATTTTCACGTATCTATATCTGGTGGTTAACACTGAGAAAAATTATAAATAATTTTTAGCAACAATTACTTAAATTATTAAATAATTTAAAAATATATAAAACTATTATTTGAGTAGCTACGTAAAATACTTTTCACCAGTATCAATTTGATACCTGTCCGATAAACTAAACCTGAGATATCACGTTTTTAAAAACCCTTTTTTTCCATTTTTCCGTTTTTGACGAATTTTGAAATTGTTTATAAAAATTTTTTGTGCAAAACCGCAAATTACGTTATGATGGGCATGTCGAGATCTAATTTCGGTTTTTTTTATTAAAACGAAAAATAAAAATTTTTTAACTGTTCGGTTTATAAAAGAATGACCCATATCTAAGAAGATTAAAACTAAAAACAAAACCACCACTTCATACACAACGTAAAGATCCTCGTCCAGTTTTTCCTCGAAATTATATGACTAGAAAGAAAAAATGGCATACCGTGGAGTTTTCACTTAAGAAACGCTTCAACTTGTATGGAAATGATGGTTTTTCCTATTATTTCCATGATATTCGATAAGAAGAACACTTTCTGTCCCGTCACCATAGCAGTGAGAAGGGTATTGTGGTATGGCGTACCATTTGATAATATGGGACATGTCAAGTCATATAATTTCGAGTAAAAACTTGACGAGAATCTTTACGTTGGGTATGAAGTGGTGGGTTTTTAGTTTTAATCTTCTAAGATATTCAGCTTTATGGATAACTCTCCGTACCGTATCGATACTTGCGTTTAATTGTAATTTTAAATTATTTTTCGAAGCTGACTGGTGTAAATATGAAGCAATGAAGTGAAAATGTTTTTTTGGTGCGGTCTTTTCATGTTATTTCCATAATTTGATGGGTTTCTAGAAAATTTCTCACAACACTTTTAGCTTGTTCCAATTTTTTTCGGCAATTTGCCTGTACGTAAGATTTCACTGCTTATATGCTATTATTTTGGCCTTTTCGACATCAGTTAGTGCTTTACCGCCCACCATAGTATTTTTTTTTATTTAAAACGTTTATATGTTGACAAAGATCAACTTCATTACGCGGAGTTTTACTCAGAATGATGAAATCACGTTTGTCCCTATTCAAGTGCATGATAAAAATATGCCATTTTTGAAGAGCTCGTTGAAAAAAAAATTTTTAACAGAAGACTACGTTTATTTAAAATTTTTTTTTTTGTAATTCAATAAAGAATGAAGTACTGAATGCTAAAAAAATATTTGCCTTTTGATTTAATTTGATTGTTTCAGTCAAATAGTTGTATATTCGCGTCAAAATGCTTGTCTCTATTCAAGTGCATGGCAGTGTATATGTAACAGCCAGAAGGGTCTATATCGCCATAACTATATCGCCATGTCCGTCTGTTCGTATTAACAAACAAATCTCAGAGATGGTAAGAGATTGAGAATTGACATATATGGGACATATGCAGGGTGGTCCATTTAAAAAATGAAATTTAATTTTGCCATAAAAAAACGGCTCGACATTTTCCAAAGGTTGAATATTTATTGGAAAGGTTGGTTCATGTCTTCTATTTATGAAAAACAATTTCGGTCAAATGACCACTACGGCTGACTTGGCAATGTTTTTAGTCGAGCGCACTGGAAAAGGTTGATCCACCAACATTCCAGTTTAACGAACTCGCTTCACGAATTGTTCCACAAATTGAGTTTTTCCTGTTAAATGTTTTTTATTGTTAAATTTCGCTCAGTTTGAGCCGAGGACTCATTACTTTAGAAATATGTTTCTAATATTTCCCAACATTCTTCAAGCCAATTAGCTACCCATTTCATAAATGTCAAAGTTTTTACCAAATATTAGTCGCTTTCCGAATGACATTTGACGTTTAAAAAGTCAAATTATGAATAGTTCAAATTGCAAACACTAGATGGACCACCCTGTACTACTTATTCTTGCAGGTAGATAAAATTTGTTTTCAACCTTCAAGTTATTTTTAGTAGTTATTTTTAAAGATAAATCGGATGAACAATTGTCAAGTTATTAGCAAAATCAGCGAACTTTTCTTTTCTTGCTACTGCAGGTACAGAGTATGTATCAGTCGGGCTTGGCCGAGTTTCTCACTTGTTTTGTTTTCAACAGAGGAAGCCTCTTTTTTGCTTCTAAAAATTTGTTAATCCGAACTTCTTACCTTGACATAATCTTTAAACAAAGTCATAAAAAAATGCAAGGTCTCAGGCCTTAGATCAGTAGAAACCGCTGTACCCACTCTTGGAATGGCCAAGCCAAATGCTCATCACTTCTGGCACTCAATGTGCGTGGGCGGATCCGGACACATTTCGGCAGTTGGCAAATCGAATGGCCGGTAGCAATGGCCATCTAAATGTGGCACTTGGTTCCTTAACTTACGATACCAGAAGGCAAAAATGGAAATGGAGACCTCGGTGTCTTTGGCAACCGCTCAGATTGAAAAGACAATTTATTTTCTGCTTAAAGCTGTACGCTTCGAGCCAGCCATTTATTATTTTTCTTAATTAAATCTTAATTTTTTTCTCTTTGGATATGTGTGTGTGACTGTGAGAGAGTGCATGTGGTATGTGGTGTGTGCGACCTCGACAGGCGCTTAAAATGAATGCATGATGGGCACCGCAGGGCAGATGAGCCGACGATTTATATAAATAAAAGTGCAACAGAGTAAAGAAGCAACGTTGCAACCACATGCAATGCAATAATAAAATGGCATGCCCCACGACAGGCGCCACCCCCAAATGACCCTGCCATGCTCGCATCCCACATTGAAAGTCATTTAAGTTGAGCATGACGGTGGGTGGTTTGGTAGGTTTGATAGGTGGGGAGGAAAAACAGCACTAATTAAGCCTAATGGCGCATGAAACATGCATTAAAACTAATGTGCAAGCCCCATTGCCACCAACAACATGGAGGCACTGCGTCCGTTGTGTCGCACTGGAAGGGCTTCTGCTTCGTTTAATGATGGCTGCCTAATTTGATGCTACGCAATATTTTGCGTTGTTGTTCCACAAACATTGAAAGTGGCAAATGACAAGAGGCAGGGGAATTAAAACTGATGATGATGAACTCTTTTTGGAACGTTGTTACAAAATTTTCCCACCAGAAGCCTTCAGATGGCTTAAAATGAAAAGGGTTTTATAAATAATACAATTATTAATCTAACGGAGTGTGAATAGTTCGACAAGAAAGAAAATACTTGATCAAAGTACGAAATGTTCAATATTAATACGATTTTTTCAGTAATTAATTACTTTGTTTAAGACCGTTTTCAAGTCTCAAGCATGTTGAACGTTTGTGGAAAGTCAGCAGCAGTTTTTGTGTCCAAGCAAGCAGCACTAATCCAAATTCAATGAGAATTTTGTTTTGGGGGCAAAGCCTAAACCATTTCATAGTTTGGTAACATCTACATTTGAAATAGAAAACTAGAGGAAAGCTACTATTGCAACTCGTATTATTTATATAAGGTTTTAAGTGATTTTCAGACAAAAACAATTTCATTTTCGCTTTGAACAATGCTGGTTGAGATATTTCCCAAACTGACCAATAAATGGCATTGTGATCATTTGGTTGGCCAGTTTGTTATATGGCAGTCTTATAACATTCGACTTTGATCAAACTCATTAAAAATTGTGCCGAAAAAGATAATACTAGAAAATGAAAAATGGAGGACAAAAATCCCGATCCTAACCCTTGTTTCTTATTGAAGGGGTTTGGTTCTACAAAAATTTTTGGACAGAATCTATTTTACATTTTTTCTCCTTTCTGCTACAAAAGTGGTGACAAAATTACAAACTCCTCGAGAAAAGAAAAATCGCTACTTTGAACACATTTCTAGGAATTCTTTTTTCAGTTGGAGATCCAATGGTAAAGTGAGTAGAGCAAAATTTTTGTTTCTTCTCAATATTTCTCCTCAATAAAAATGTCAATTTTAGGCCTCTCCCAATCCGTGCTGCTAACTCTTTGGGCCATAAAAAAGCTAAGCAAGCCATTGAAAAAAGTTAGAAATGGCCAGAAAATTTTGTTGGTAGCTAAGAAAAACGGTAGAGAAGTTTTTGAAAACTTCTCAAGTTCGTCAAACATATCGTCTTCTGCAGCTGAACTTATGTAGGTCTGATTGGTCCCTATCATGTGAATGTGCGGCAATATAAAAACGTAATGCAGTCTCTTGTTGGCAGGTTTTCGTAGGAATAGATGCATCCAACGGTAATTTATTCGTCTGTGCAAAAGATGCTGAAAAAGACTTACGATAGACTGTCTTGGCATGTGCGTGCATATCCGATAGTCTTTTTTATCGGCTAAAACCAGCCAATATTTAAATGCAGGGTCTCGCATCCAGGCATGATGCGGTCTTTGCTTATATAATTATTTTAGGCATTTTCACCTTACACTCGCGATCGATACATAAATTGTGAAATACCTCGTTAGTGATGGTATAAAACTCTATTCAATTGATTTTATAGTTAAAAACAATCAAAATCAAAATTAATGCTCTTTTGGCCTATCGCAATGTTTTTTTTTGCCATTCAAATGGAAAAAATACTACAAAGTATGCAAAGCATAAAAATACATGAAGTTACCAGATACTAGAATAAAATTTCGCCCATTTTTTCTTGGAAAATATCTAATAGCTTGCAGGAATCTGCAAACCGCTATTTGTCAATTGCAACTCTCTAGATCTAGCGGGTAAATAGCTAAATTGGCAGTACTGCTCCCAATATGTCAATCAAAACCGTTATTTTAGCAATTTAGTAGCAACATCTAGCAATTTTGAAAGTGAAAATTCCATTAATTTTTTGAAAATGCTATCATCTACAAATCTGACAACTATTTCATTATGTTTAGCTATATCTTGTAATTTTGTTACTTTTGATTTGTAGTGCAAAATAGTGCCTAATAATTCTGTTTGAAACCTGAGTGTTCTAAGCTACAGAACTTTCCCTCAGCAGTACAACAGAAGTAAGCAGTGATATAAATTTTAAAATCATTAGAAATAGTTGCAAAACAGGGCAGATAGCTTATTACTAAGGACCATAAACGGTTCTAATATGTATACGTTAAACCTGGTGAGGGCTAAATTGCTCAAAAGATTTCTGAAGACTTTAAATGCTATTTTAAACAGGACTGCAAGCCCAATTATTGATTTTAGCGCCAATTCGCGGGTTTGAACCGACTGTAGCCAATGGTTCAAGTCCTGAAATTTTAAGTTCGAGTATTTTGGGAGTGGGTTATGGTTCGAGCTCTGGTTCGGCTCAAGTGTTTTCCAAATAAAATAGAATTGCAAATTAGTATTAAGGCCATATTAACTGAGAATTAATTCGTTGGTTTTGATAAACCAGTAGTCGCAATAGCTTTAAATTGTTTGATTTTTGATTAAGTCGGTTCCCTGTTATTTGAAAACTTTGTTTTTTTAAATTTGTTTAAACTTTTAAACGTATGCGACTTACGCGAGCCATAAGCCTTTGTAAAGCAACAAAAACTTCATATGCGGGCTCTCCTCTTTCTTTTCTAGCTAAAATTTGTTGTTGTCGAGTGCAGCAAACATCATATCAGTGCACTCGCAACGAAAACATCAAAAATGTCTCTCTTCTCTCTCTCCGATGTGTCTCGCAAACTCGAAAGCATTAACAAAGTTGTTTAGCGTAGTAGGCACTCTCCTCGCTCGCAGTGGACCGAGTGCTTTTCGCTATTTACGGCGGCACACACACAGAGAGAAATTTATTGTAGTTGTTCTTGCTCAAAATATATTTTGTGCATTAGTATTTCATTCCACGCGGCCGTAAGCTCAGTTTGGGCACCCCTGGTTTAAACAGTTTAAAAACGTCGGAATTTCGGGTTCAATCCGTTTAGGTTCATAACCAGGCTTTAATTTTTAGCCATAAATTCTGACTATGACCAACCTTCACTTCAGGTCAGCTCAAAACATTTTATGCTTGTTTTTGCTGCGATTCAGGTTCGACGCGAACTCCCAAATAACATAAAGATTCTGACTTCAGAGCTTTTTGCAGACCGCAATTTAAATAATTTTTTATTTTTAACCTTTTGAAAAGTACTTTTTTAAGGTTTACTTATATACGAAACCATATCACACTATGATTGGATATTTATAGTAACAGGATCTATGAAAGTTTAGTATCACAATCTAACTCATATTGTAGAAGTCACAATCGCTAGCCTTGGGATATTTAGTGTCTACTGTAAAGTTAAAGGGCAGTCATATTCGCTTTAAAAGAGCACATAGAATAAAAAGTCCTGTTCAGAAAATAAGTTGCCGTCAACTCAAAACATGAACTAAATATCCAAAAATTGTATGATGACAAATGTTTTAAATGTTCTTGGAATAAAGAAAGTTGAACTCGATCGTAGAAAACTTGTTTTTGTAGTACAAAGGAGAAGCTCTGTTCTTACATTCTTTTTGTTTAACGAGGTTTGTGCTGATCTTGACTCCAGTGTTATTGAATATTTCCCTTTTAGCAGTATCGATCTAGTTTTCTATGACAATGTATGCCTATGACTATTTTTGGAAAATTAAAATTAAATTATAGCAGCAGGCTCCTTACGACTTGGAATTCGGCACTTGGAACACCAGACCTCAACTTGAAGGGTACCGGTTGTGGAACCAAACACCTACCGTAGGGTACAGGTTCGGACACCGAAACCTAGCGAAAATTGCAAGCGTTCGCTTTCCTGATTCAAATTGCAATTTTAATCGATTTACTTACTCTCTTTTATGCACTTAATATCCTCTGCTTCCAATCTGATTAGTGCTGGAAATGTAATCTATATTTTGCCTTGCTTATGCTGTCATGCCAACGGATAGATCATTATGCCATATTCTCTACCTCTTTGGGACTTTGTACATTTGCCACTTCGGGTAGCTCTCTCATTTCACACGCGACTGCCTTACACACGCATTCAAGTTGATTGCATTGCCTCCTGCACCTCCTGCTCCTCCTCTTCTTGTCAAGGAGCACTGAACCAGCCACTAATGAAACATTATGGCTGTCGTAGCCCCAGCCACGCCACACAAATCCACTAAAAACGTTTACGGCTTACGTGCAACATGGCTTTGGTGGACTGGCCAACGTGCAACATAAGTGGCACGTACCTAAAAACCACAAAAAAAAACCAGCCAGAGACTAAAGTGTCCCGGGCTGCAATTGATTTTTGCTGCCGCACTTGTGAGGTCTTCAAAACTAGGCAACACTTTTTGTTCCCCCAATTCAATTATGAAACTCACATTTTTGGTTTTTGTTGCTTCATTGAAACAATAAATTTAAATTTCTCTAAAATGCCATTAAAACGATATGAAAAAAGCATTTGACAATGATATATTTATGTATATGCATTCGAGCCCCAAACGGAAGCAGCTTACGCACGGCTGCATCAGTTGCCGGAAGTCAGCCATAGAGACAAAGAGTATGGAGGAGACATTCACTGTGGTAGGTGAATGTCAACATGTTGATAATAAAAATACCAGAAATAAAACCAGAACGTAGACATTTTTTGTGTTACATGTACAAATGTGAAAGCAGGAAAAAAGCTTGATATTCCCCCGAACAAAAGAAACAGAAAAATGTGGCATACTTTTCATAGGAATCAATTATACAACATAGCCGGATTTTTTTCGAAGTCAACTCAACACAGAAAGCGAAATAAAAGAAAGTGAGGCTTTAAAACAGAAAGCAAAAAGTTAGTCGGATAACCAATTACACAGAGAAAATAGGATGCAATTATTTCGAAACACTTAAATTCATTTAATTATTTTTATTGCAACTTCGACTCTATAGATGGCTACAATATAACCAGAATAGAAAGCGATACAAAAAAGGGGATAAAGCCAGTGGGAAGCCACTGCTCGCAGCCTTAGTGATCATAAGGAATTTCGTTAAAAAAAATGGTGTGAATGTCGTTAACCCATTTTACGTTTTAAAGTTGCCTTCTTTTAAAAAATTTTCTGTAGGATCTAGTGAAACCAATTGTTTACTTAATTACATTATACTATAGTAAATTTCATTGGCTTTCAGATAAAAATTATTGTGGACATCCCCCCCTTGCAGGTGGTGTCTAGGTGGTGGTTGAAAAAAACCTTACAAAAAGATGAATTTTCAACAAAAACAAAAATAAAACACGTAACTATAAATATTTTATTCCAAAAGTCATGTAAAACTTTAAGAAAAGGTCGAAAATAGTCGGTAATAATATAACCCGTGGTAAAAGTAGTACTAGAAGACTTTAATACACCTCTGAATGTGACTTTTTGAGTAATTGAACCATCTCACCTGGCGAAACTATCATAGGTAGAATTTTTTTAACTTCGGATTCGTGTTTACTGGGTCCTAATTACCCAAGAAAAGTTGCTTTCACCTCTAAATAAAAAACTTCGGGCAGCCCGTCGTAAAATGGGTTAACATTCACAAGGCTTTGATGTGAAACATGACACAAAAATTTAAAAGCTTAGTTTCAAAATCATTAAATATAAATCAGCAATTGGAATATTTCAAAAAAAAAAACTAAAAAGGGAGTTGAAGTACCATACAACTCCCTAATAAGCACCGTTTATACTCTGTAAAGTAACTGTTCAGTCACTGTTAAGTAACTGTTCAGTCACTGTTTTATGACTGTTTGATCACTGTTTTGTCACTGTGAAGTCACTGTTCAGTCACTGTTTGTTCACTGTTGAGTCACTGTTTGGTTACTATTTGTTCACTGTTTAGTAACTGTTATTTAAGTAACTGTTAAGTATACGGACATCAGAAGTTGCGAGAAGTTTCATACAAAAATTGATGGAAGAAGAAGCAGAAGTTACAACTTCGCCTCTTGAACTTTTTGCATGTACGGAAGTGCGAAGTTGAATGTTACATTTAACAGACAATGTTGCACTTAACAGCACATTTGTGGAGACTATGTAAATTGGCTGTGGGCCTTATTATGTTTGAGCAACAGACGCAGCATTCAGAATGCACCATGTAACTTCACTCTGCTTCTACCTGCACCGACCAGCTGAAG
The DNA here is from genome assembly GCA_018904235.1 of Lordiphosa stackelbergi. Lineage (NCBI taxonomy): Eukaryota > Metazoa > Arthropoda > Insecta > Diptera > Drosophilidae > Lordiphosa > Lordiphosa stackelbergi. The sequence continues at coordinate 23,504 of JAEIFU010001899.1, read as the reverse complement.
TGCTTTCAGCTAAAGTAATTTGAAAACGAGAAGGCCAAGCTAACTTCGACTTTGCCGAAGTTTTTATACCCTTGCAAATGTTTTAATACATCAGAGTTTAAGAACGCCAGCATTAAAAAAAAACAATTTTTCTAAATAAAACCCACTTTTCGACCGCTAGTTCCTATGACAGCAATAAGATATAGTCATCCGTTTTGACCAAAACTCCCAATCTGATAAAAGCGTTTAATATTAATATCGCTGAAGTGAGGCACGTTAACATTAAAAACAAAAAGTTTTTCTCATTAAAACCCACTTTTCGACCGATAGTTCATACAGCTATAAGATATAGTCATCCGATTTTGACCAAAACTTCCAAATCTGTATAAAAGCGTTTAATATTAATAATCGCTGATGTGAGACACGTTAACATTAAAAACAAAAAAATTTTTCTCATTAAAACCAATTTTTCGACTGATAGTTCCCATGGCAGCTATAAGATATAGTCATCCGATTTTAACAAAAACTTCCTAATCTATGTGAAAGCGTATAGTATTAATAATTGCTGAAGTGGGAGCCGTTAACATTAAAAACAAAAAAGTTTTTCTCACAAAGACCCACTTTTCAACCGATAGTTCCTATGGCAGCTATAAGATATAGTCATCCGATCCGGTCGGTTCCGACATATTAGCAGTGTGCAGTAAAAAGAAGACTCTGTGCAAAATTTCAGCTCGATAGCTTTAAACCTGAGAGACTAGTTCGCGTAGAAACAGACAGACAGGGCCGGGGACAAAGCTCAATCGACTCAGCTCGTCGTCCGATCAAGATATATAGTTTATGGGTCGAAATGAATATTTCAGCGTTGCAAACTTCTGGGCAAAATTATAATACACTTTTCAAGTGTATAAAAATACATATAAAAAACATGGCAGAAAAACAAGAGCGAAATAGTTGTTTTGAATTATTTTTTCATGACGAAAAAATGTCTTTAATTTTGGCGGTGAAAAAGCGGAATGTCATTTGTGATCTTTTCTCCACCCCAAGCATTCGGACTTAAATTTTGTGAACAAGGCTTGAGGAAAAGTGGCCGAGCCATACATATATATATCCGCGCGCTGTCCCTACGTTGCTCAAGGCGAGTGAAAGCAAAGAGTGTGAGCCAATAAAATGTTGATACTGAAGGTCCGTGGGTTTAAAATACTTTGTAAACAAGAGGTGAATTGTTTATTTAATGAGAAACGGTTTTGATTGAGACTATATGGGAGGGCATCTCACAAAAAATCAACTTGGCATTAAAACAAAATACAGATGATCGATCAGTGTGACCTACCGCCAACTAAATTAAAAATACCAAATACTGAAATTTTTGTCTTAATTTTTTTTAAAGTCTGGTAACACTACTCTTACGTTCCACGGCGACGAAAGATAGGGGAGAGTTAGCTAAATTACGAACTTCGGATGTCCGTATGGGCCTTAGCTGTTAAGTGACTGTTAAGTAACTGTTAAGTCACTGTTTGGTCAATGTTCAGTCGCTGTTTGATCACGGTCTAGTCACTGCTTCGTCACTGGTTTGTCACTGTTTAGTCAATGTTCAGTCACTATTTGTTCACTGTTTGGTGAGTGTTTTGTCACTCTTTATATCACTGTTAAGTCACGGTTTAGTCACTGTTGAATCACTGTTTAGTCACTGTTTTGTCACTGTTTTGTAACTGTTTGGTCGCTGTTTAGTCACTGATGTCACTGGTCCCCTCTTTTCCCCCTTTCACTCTTCTTTCACAGCGTCACGTGACGCTGAAATCAAATTTTACTCCTACTGAAATCTTCCGTACCGAAATTAAAGATGTTTTACATCAAAATTTTGAATTAATTAAACAAATGGAACAAAATAAAAATTTGAGATTGAAATGCCTATTTTAAGAAATTTGGGCGCGTTTTGCGGGGTACCTATACTTAAGTATTGACTTTTTCAATATTGTCGAAAATTTCACTATTTCTCAATGGTCAAATAAGTTATCCCAAACAATTTTATGATTTATTTTAGCGGCGATATATCATTTTGAGAGCATGTGCCCAAAGGTATGCAAGGCAAAAATAGTACAGTTGGATATTGAGAACTGTCAACAACATTCATTGCATAGTTATAGGCACTACATAATGGTTTCATGCAAGCACCTAAATTCAAAGTGGTAGATCTTCTCTTAAAAACATCGCAGTACTGTTTGGCATAGTTTACATATAGCAAACATAAAGGTTTCCCACAAAACGAGCTTAAAAGAGTCAAAATATGACTAATTGACTATTTCCAACTGGACCATGTTGTCTAGTGTTATTTCAAAGCTACTTTTTCGTAATTTACAGCCTTAAATGTTCTCTCGTTTCCCTTTTTTGTTGGCAATTTTACCGGTTTCAAAACATTTTGATTGTGTGGGTGTGTGTGATAGTTTTTCCTTTTTCTCATATGGTCAGCAGGCGACAGCAGCCAGTTAGTCAACTCTGTTTCTCCTGCTCCAGCTGCTCCTACTCCCTTACAAATTCCTTTTACATTGTATTTTTTCATGCTTGCCCTCGGCCTGTGTTGGAATTTTCCATGTAATATTTTCTTAAAAAGTGAAAATCATTTTTATGAAAACAATAAAAGCGCTGGTTTGCTGCTTTAACCAGAAACAAAAAGCTACAACAAGAACAAAAGACTTGCCAACAATTTGGCTACGCAAAAATTAATGAAATTTATGTTCATTCTCTCATTGTTCTCAGAAGTGATATTTTTCTGGATTTTTTTTTTTAATTTATAGTTTTGACTGGAGTGGAAAGCAAAAATCCACGCTTGGCCAACACCAGGAGAATGGTTATAAAAAGTTTTTGCTCGTAATTGTTGTTAAAGAAAATTGTTTAGCACAGTGAATGCTGCTTAAAGATGACTAACGGCATGACGAGCGACTTTGTGGATTTCTATTTTTGTGAATTATCTCGCGGCGTCATGGGTTAGGCCGGGAAATTTAAGTTGAAGGAATGGTGTAGCCTGATTTTGTGGTTGTCATTGTCCCATTATCAGCCATTTGGTTGCAATACTATACGAAGAAGCTTTTAAGTGTATGTTAAACTGGCTGAAAGATTGTCCTTTGTAATATAGTGACAAATTGCATTTCTTTATATCCATATAAGACCCCAATCGTTTCGGAGCAGGCTTATGCTAAACGATGTAGTCTAAGCGACCGCACTAGCTATCAAAGATAGTTAGGTTGATAGATATGTAGGTGGGATAGATAGGTTGAAATATTTATTAGAAAGAACGAAAAGGCAAAGCTAATAAAATGCTCATTTTAAATGGTTTTTAGACAAAAACATGTCTTAGTTTAGAATCATTAAGAATCTGCTTGTTTACTTCTAAAATACAAAAAAATTTGCTTTGCTCACTAAAAACAAATTTTTTTCCTTAAAATATTTTAAAAAAACGCACGCACCAATCCCAAGCGGTAATGGAAACAGGATACATTAAAGCTGGATTTTCTTAAGCCGAGTAGAAAAAGATGGATTCGATCGCATATATTTTTAGATTCGATCGCACATTTTTTTATAATCCTAGTAGATCAGTAATTTTTTTGTTCAAAATGGGTACCATTGGCACTGTCGCTGCTGCAAGTAATTAAAGGCGGGTAGGCGGTCTTATTCTGAAGTGTTGTTTATCAGAGGCAATGTTTTTCATTTGCTGACAGCTCGTTTGAAAAAAGGGTAGGATGGTGTTATGCTACCTACAGCCCATACCCATAATATACTGTTAATAATAAAAATTAAATCCCATCGCTGAGTCCAAAAATGCAGTCCAAATATTTTTCTCGATTTCTCAAAAACGGCCCCACTAAAAAAATCGTGATATGGATTTTTGGACTTAGCGGAGGGACTTACATAAGGAATTGCTGTCAAATGTTCGGGATCGCAAAATTTGTATTATTTTGTAAACTAGTGTTATAGTTATATTTGTATTAGGTCTCTTCTTATATGATACCTATTTATTTTATTATTCCAACCTCTATCAATTGTAATGATTTAAATAATTTTAAAGATAATCGACCATGAGTAATGCGTCCTAACTACCCCACTACATCCCTCGCCATTTGAATAAAAGATAAGTAAATATTTAATTGTTTAAAATTCTGATGTAAAGAATTTGTGTTAAATTCTTCTCATTTCTAAAATATGTACTTACTTAATTTTATCCATATGGTAATTTCCGAAAAAAGGTCTACCAGGAGTCAATTTGTAGAGTTGTGCGAAAGCAATCGAAAAAATATTGAAAAAAGGCCACATATTTACCTTTAAGAATATGGTAAGAAAGTACTCCTATGACTATTCATAGAAAAAATACTTTGAAGAAACAATTTTATTGCTAAATAAAATAATTTTTTAATTGTCTTTAAAATAGCTTTACACTTAGCATAGGTGCTGCAGGATACTCCAACTTTTGACTTGACCGATTTTGTACACTCTATTGGTACAACACGTTTGTAAACTCATAGCGCTTGTTATTTATTTGGATTTTTAAATTGTGTAACGTACGTATGGAATATCCACGATTTTATATTCAACCAACCTACTTTTCAAACCAACATTGTGTTTCTTCTTTAAAACCTCTACGCATTTGTGAAGTAATGTTAAAATTTCATACTAAAAAATTTTACGGCTTCCTACTTCTGCAAATTATTTGTATGAAACTTTTACTTTACTTCTCATTACTTCACAACTCTGTTTGGGACTTTTAGTGAAAAACATTTCTCTTTAAGGTATACAGCACGTTTAATTATGTAACGTACGAACGAAATCCAAGAAAATATACTTATAATGTGGCTCCACGATTTAATAATTTTTTATTTTGTCAGACCTCAAAAAAATAAGATAGCTATATAAAGCAGCAATAAAATTTTGCTTAGAGTTTGGAGAAATTGAATTATAAAAATTAAAATTATTTTATATAGTTTTGTTTTTAAATCATTTCCATGCGTAGCAGGGCAGTTATATGCGCCGCAGTTGTCATACCTGCTTTTGATAAATTCTGCACTTATAATCTTAAGAAGGCGATAAAGGAAGGGGAAGGTGAAGGAGAAGCGTATACAGGAAGACGGGAGTTATTACTCTTCTTTCTTTTTTATTTGCATTTACTGGAATTCGAACTCTAAACTTGGGGGATTTAAACTTAGCCCATACTACTATTCAGGGCTCTCTTGACCGTGCAGCAAAGTGAACTACACTTCAAACACAGCAAACTGAAGTACACTTCAATTTTAATAAATTTCATATTAAGTAAATAGTGTTAAGTGTTTTTAGTTAAAATTAAGTCATTTATAATTAACGCTAACTGGTATGACTTTTATATCAATTAGAATTCGAAAAACGGAAAGCGAGGTCATGCTTATACATATTAGCTGAGACAGAGTACGATAGTGTTTCCGGGTGTGGTGCAGCGGTTATTGTTTGAGCCTGCTGTGCGGGAGGCGTGCGTTTAATTCCGCCTTGAAACAGTTTTCCATGTCGTTAAATGTAATGTTCGAAAATATCAATTTAATTTGATTTTAGTCTTATAGCCTATATCCACTATAGCAAATATGTACATATTTTCATATATTATCATATATTCAATAATATGTAACATATCTCCATAGGAAAAAATGCGCATATTTTAAATATGTGTAAATTCGCCCCGAAGGTTTTCACATTTTTTTACCTGTGCGATTTGAAACTCATGGAAGCCAGAAAAAGTAATTGAGAGTCATATACCACATCTAGCTGGCTACTCAATCTTAACAGAAATGGCTTAGAGGTTAAGACCTGAGACTAAAAATCAACAGGAATTGTTTTTTAATCCCGGTAAAGGCATGAAAAAAAATGTTTGTTTTTTTATTTTTAACAAAATATGTATGTACATATGCTATGGAAACGAAAAAAAAATTATGTACATTTCGAAATATGTAATCATAATGGAAATAGGCTATTATTGTAGTAAAATTAATATGATAAAAATGTGGAAATGACTGCGATTTCTCTATTCTATTTAATCTATTAATCTATTTAGTATTAAGATCGACTTCAAGCTCTTTCCTGTTATGCACTCTTACACACGACACTTTTATTCTCTCTTTTATTTAAATTTTGTTTTTACTCACCTTTTCCCTCTTCGGCGGCATTTACTGTGTGCATGCATTTTGCATAATAAGCTGCTTTGAAAAACTTTCCATAACTTAAATTGAAAATAAAATGGTATTAACACTGTCTACACCGCGTTCTCCATACACAATTTGCATATAAAAGCAAAAACGGAGAGATAGAAAAACCACTAGAAACATGCAAACACATTTTGTATTAAAGGTAACCTGCATGTTGGACACACAACCACATTCACAACACAGACACCAGCAAAGGCCTTTGCGCTAGTAATTAGTAACTTAACGTTGCCTACTCTTAGGCACCAGCCCTTTGTTTATGTAAATATTTAACAACTAGACTACTTAACCCACATAAAAATGCACAGGAACACACTCACATGAACCAGCACACTAACCGAAAGCTTGTTATAAAAGCTGCAAAGGACACAATACACCCCGAATTGGCACTAACAACAACAACAACACCTCCAGTAATACACACACACCAACAACACATGTAAAAAAGAATATGCAGAACTTTCATCTTAATGCGAGCGTCTCCTCTTCCCATTCTCTTTTCAATTTAGCGCTTGGCCTAAAAGTATGCTGCATCATTAGTGTCAAAGTTTTGGACTGCAACACAAAATTGAGATGTATGCTCATTAGAAAAGGGCTAAAAAGCAAAAGCGCATTACGAGTTCCTAAGTCAAACAAACAAACAAACGAACCAAAACAAACCAACAAACATTCATAATTAGCAGCCCCGGAAGGACAGCTGGCAGAAGTCAAGGACAAAATAAAAAGTACAGACTTGTGTGAAAAACAGCATGAACAGCAAAAGTCACTTGTGTCCGCCCCAGCTCAACCGGATGCCAGCCTCCTTGGCAAGCTGATGCAACCAAAGTGGAGAGAAGAAGCAAAATTAAGTGCTTTTTGCAAAAATTATTGCCAAAAGGGAAATTGATATATTCGATTAGCAAGAAGACAACAAACGGCGGCTGCTTTAATTTGTCAAACGCCTCACGGACACGCCCCAACCCCCCCAACGGCTGCCACCTTCCTGTAGAACTTCCGTCGCTTTAAGCCCAGAAAACATCGAGTCATGCCTGAGCAGGATAATTACGATGATGAGGTAATTTCTTTTGTTCAAAGAAAAGGCAACAATATATAAAAAAAATATTTTATATGATTTATGCATAATTAATTTAAAAAACAAATATGTGTGCAAAGTGTGTGTGTCTGCACGGGGGTGTTTAGTGGGGGTTTAGCTGAAAAGTTTTGCAAATTATGTGAGATGAATATTATTAATGATGAAGGATTAAAATAAAAAAAAAAAAAAAAAAAGGTAAGTCTCTGCCACTCATCAATCATTCAAAGTGGAAAAATTATACCTTGAAGAAATTGTTTACATAACCTTGTTTAATTTTTTGCCCAAAGTTTAGTCTACAAATTTCTAATACGACACGTAAGCCACAACAAAATATATATATATACAAACAACTAAATCCTTTGTGAAACAGTTATAATCTATGAAACTTAAGGATAAGAGTTTCTCCCTTGAATTGCAAAAAAGTCAATAGAGCAATCGCCCAACTACTGCGCTTCATGGAAGAGGGATAAAAGGTATTCCCCCAAAGCAGACCGCGTTGGCAACACACTCTGTGCGCGTCTTCTTCCGACCTCAGACTTCCTGGATACCGTCACTTTGAGGGAAACGGTTCAGCCGACAAAGTAGCTAGACATGGCACTTCCATCCAGCTGCTCCGGAGCATTGGATGTTATTGGCCTTATACAAACTAGTCTCTAGAATTAAACCTGGAACCTGCCTACGGAGCAACGGAATAACCTTTCGGTTTGTGAGGTAGCTAAGGTCACTTTTCGCACATTCAGTTTAAAATATAGCAGTATTTTACTGCGCTAAAGTAGAGAACATATCTCACTTTTGATCGGGCCCTTTCTGCATTATCGATCAGCGTGGACCACGCCTGGTTGTAGCCTGCAACGACTTCTGTAGAAGCTGCATGTGAGAAGAAGATCAGAAGGAGAATCAAATATTTGGGTCACCCCTTTTTACTTAATCTCTCGGAAATATCTGAGATAGAGATTCCGTATCTAAGGAAATTTTTGTCATCCTCACAATAGTACCTTAAAAAGGGAATATACGAGTATCTCCCCAATATACAGTTCACTATTAACTGTAAAGGCTACACTTAGATTCAAATTTGTAGAGAAAAGACAGAAAATTGTTATGAGACATTGCATCGCATGGCTAGGACTTGGTAATGCTTGTGAAATAGTTGGTATATTTTATAGCTGATGTCCTAACTAGACATAGGATTTTAGGTAAAAACATATTTTTCTTCTTCTTGATTGGCCCGATGCATGCATCACAACCGTTCGACGGTCTCGGCCGCTGCAATCAATGTCCGCCAGTCGCTTCTGCTCCGTGCGAGCTGGGACCAGTTGGTCACACCAAGCTTGGCAATGTCTGCCCGAACCTGGTCATCCCATCTTAGTCGAGGTCTCCCCCGCCTGCCTCTTCCTCCGTAGTCAGCCGCCTTCGAATAATAAGCTTTCCTTACTGGAGCTTCTTCGTCCATCCTGGTGACATGTCCTAACCAGCGCAGCCGCTGTTGCTTTATGCGCTTGACCAGACAGGTGTCCCCATAGAGCTCATACAGTTCGTCATTATTTCGAATGCGGAAATCATCGCCAACTTTTAAAGGTCCATAAATCCTCCGAAGAATCTTTCGTTCAAACACGCCAATCGCCGCTTCATCCGCTGCTGTCATTGTCCATGCTTCTGCGCCGTATTGCAGGACTGGGATGATAAGCGACTTGTATAGGGCTAATTTTGTTCTTCGCTTGAGGTCTCTGCTCTTGAGCTCTCTACTTAGCCCGTAGTAGCATCGGTTTGCAAGAGTGATCCTTCGTCGGATTTCCAGACTGATGTTGTTGTCGCTGGTTATCGTCGTTCCGAGGTAAACAAAATCCTCTACAACTTTAAAGTTGTATTCTCCCATTGTAACAGATTGTCCAAGACGCAAGGACTTTTTGTCCGCGGATACAAGGTATTTCGTCTTGTCCTCATTTACCGCTAAACCCATCAGTTCTGACTGCCTCTCAATCTCTGAAAACGCCCTGCTTACCGCCCGTTCGTTTTTGCCGATGATGTCGATATCATCGGCATATGCGAGTAGCATTAGATCTTTATAAATAAAGGCGCCCGTTCTGTTGGCATGTGGGCACCGGCGCAGTATATATTCCATCAGTAGATTGAAGAAGTCACACGATAAGGTATCGCCCTGCCTAAAACCTCTCTTGGTATCAAATGGTTCGGAAAGGTTCTTTCCTATTTTGACGGAGCTTTGTGTACTTCTCAACGTCATCATGCAAAGACGAACGTACTTTGCTGGTATACCAAGGGTAGACAAGGCTTCAAAAAACCTTGACCTTATCGGCGTGTCGAAGGCTGATTTATAATCAACAAATAGATGGTGTGTGTTGATGCCTCTCTCATAGGTCTTCTCCAGGATTTGTCGTAATGTGAATATCTGGTCTGTGGTGGATTTACCAGGTCTAAAGCCACACTGATAAGGTCCAATCAGTGTGTTAATAAGCGGCTTAAGACGTTCACAAATAATGCGCGACAGAACCTTATATGCAATGGGAAGGAGACTGATCCCGCGGTAGTTGGCGCAAACTGCAGGGTCTCCTTTTTTAAAGATTGGGCATAGAACACTTAAATTCCAATCGTCGGGCATGCTTTCGTCAACCCATATACGGCAAAGAAGTTGGTGCATGCACCTTACCAATTCTTCCCCTCCAGCCTTGAACAATTCAGCGGGCAGCTCATCAGCGCCTGGTGATTTATTGTTCTTTAGCCTTTGTATGGCTAAGCAGACTTCCTGTTGGGTCGGCGGGTCTATCTCTATGTTGTCGATTGGTGGCATCGCTACTTCTCTAGAGGCGGCATCATGTTCGTCATCGCCTCCCAGTAGGTTGGAGAAGTAGCTTCTCCATTTGTTAAGCGCCACTTGCGGATCGGTGACCAGATTCCCGTGTTCGTCTTTGCATTGTGCGACTCTGGGCTTAAAACCTTCTGTTAATTGCTTAATTTTTTGGTAAAATTTTCGAGTCTCACTCATGCCGAATAACATCTCGACTTCCTCGCGCATGCGCCTTTCCTGCTCGCTCTTTTTCCTTCTAAAGAGGCGCTTCCGCTCTTTCTTTTTCTCCCGATATCGCTCCTTAACAGCCCGCGTTGCTCCCGACTGCAGAGTTCTCCTGTAGGCTGCGTCTTTTTCTGCAGTAGCAAGTCGGCACTCCTCATCGTACCAAGTCCGACTTCGAGGGGACTCGGAGTACCCGAGTATCTCCTTGGCAGCCGTACTCATGGAGTGTGATATACGATTCCACTGTTCGCATATATCGGAAGAAGATGGGGAGGTTTCCCTGAGCAGTTGGGCGAGTTTGGCTTTGTAGGCTTCAGAGGTCCCTTGTGATTGCAGCTTCTCGACGTTTAGCTTTCGACGTGTGCCAGAGCGTGAGGCATTTGCCACACTGAGCCGCGTGCGTACCTTGGCTGCAACCAGGCAGTGATCCGAGTCTATGTTGGCTCCTCGAATCGCACGCACGTCTAGTACACTCGATGAGTGCCTTCCGTCGATCACAACGTGATCAATCTGATTTCGTGTTCGTTGATCAGGGGACTTCCAGGTCGCCTTATGGATGTCGAGGTGTTCAAATCTCGTACTACTTATGACCATGTTCCGGCCTGCAGCAAAGTCTATTAGCCTCTCTCCGTTACCGGAGGTTGTTTCATGAAGGCTAAATCGTCCGACTGTCGAACCAAAGACTCCTTCTCTCCCGATTTTCGCGTTAAAATCGCCTAGCACGATCTTTATGTCGTGATCGGGGCAGCGCTCGTATAGTTGTTCCAGGCGCTCATAGAATTCGTCTTTTGTCGAGGTGTCCTTGTCTTCTGTTGGCGCGTGTGCACAGATAAGACTAATATTAAAATATTTTGCCTTAAGTCTGAGCGCGGCAAGCCGCTCGTCAACTGGTGTAAAGCTGATGACTGAGTGGCGTAGTCTATCACTCACTGCAAAGCCGCACCCAAACTCGTGCTTGGAAACATGCCCGCTGTAGTATATCTTCCAGGGGGGTGGTGGTTTCTGTTTTTTCTTCTCTTTTGGTAGCGTTATTATCTTGCTCCCATATCCAATCCATCGCATTTCTTGGAGTGCAGTAACGTCCGATGAGTATTCCTTGAGGACTTTCACCAAGTCGATATCATCACCCTCTCCGTTGAGGGTGCGGACATTCCAGGTGCATATCCTCAAATCGTGGTCCTTAAAACGTTTGCGTGAGTCGTCGTCAGAGGGGGTCCGTATCCGAGGCATTGTAGTCGCAGTTTTCATTGGTGGAGATTTTTTACGGTGGTGGGTACCAAACCCGACGCACTAACCCTATATATTATACCCTGTAGGGAAGGGCGGGTCGCCGCTCACGTTAGCCAGCAGCGTTGCGGATGCATTGCTCTGTTACCGGTGGTCACCACGAGGAGGTGTGAGTCGACTTGAGACGCAGTAAACCAGGATCACGCTGGGTTCGCCAAGTTGAACCGATCAGCAGCTTTACCTGACCACATACGCCCCCATTAGGTCCAGAAGATCTTGACTAGAAGTTCTGAACCACCACCATTTAGTGTTCAATACGAAAGTAACTAACACAGGCAAGTACGGTAAAAATTCTTGAACAAATTGCCCTTAGACTGGACAATATAAAAAGGTACAACATTCTTAACTTGATTTTCAAAAAACCAAAATAAAACCGCGCAAAAGAGCATACCTACAGATATAGTGCAATATACAAAGAAAATAATAAGCCATGTTGCAAGTGAATTGAGAGGGGTAACTTTTGGGCACTTTTAGTCAAAGTTTTCAAATGTGCAAATACCCACATAACACAGTGGAACACTCAAAATAGCCTGGGAACGAGACCAATAAATAGTGAAACTAGAGGCTTCGTTGGTAAAACTGAAAACGCAGTTCGGTCCACGGGGACAGCGGTGGCGCCGCGTCCGTCCGTCCGTTGCCGTCCGCGTCGTCGTCTCCGTCGTCGCGCGCGCCGGGGGGGTATATGTATTTCTAATTTTACCTTATTTAGACTCGATTATGGGTGCTGTCAAATGTGGTACGCACTATAGCGGTTTTTCGATGCAAGTCACACAATTTATTGGTCAGTATCTCAATATATTTTTATAATCTTACATAATTCTATAGAGTGGTTTTCCAATAATTACGTTTTTAAAGTTAGAACTCTATGGGCGGGAAACTAACCGCTTGTCCATTGGCGGCGAAAATTTGGTATAACAACTGTGGTGTGTCCCTTTAGCTTCGGCGAATTTCCCAAAATTTTAGCTTTCATCATTTTTTAACAGATGTTGAATCTCCGTGTTGCTTGTATACAGGGTTTGTCCGGAAAGTAATAGGACTGATTTTCTTCCGCCGCGACTGTACTTCGAAACGTGTGCGCACCGACTGGATTCGGTAGAGGGCGTTCCTAGCTAACGAAGGAGCGGCTGGTCCGAGCACCTGGAGAGTTAAGACAGACATTTTCGAGCGATGTGTTTCTGTGAGTGGTGCAAGAAGGCAGGAGGTACGCCATTAAATTCTGTGTGAAACTCGGTAAATCTGCGACAGAGACGTTTAATATGATCAAGCAGGCTTACCCAGATGCTGCTTTAGCAAGAAGCGGTGTATTTCGGGGGCACCAGGCCTTTTTGGAGGGCCGGGATGAGGTCGCGGTTGAAGACCGTGCTGGAAGACCTTCGACTTCGAGAAACACCCGTCAATGTGACTTGTGTGCGCAAAGTTTTGAACTTTGACCGTCGACTAAGTATTCGTTTCATGGCCCAGATGTTAATTTACCAAAATCTGTGGTTCATGGCATTGTGACGGAGCATTTGAACATGCGCAAAGATGGTCCCAAAAGTGAACTTTAAAAGTGACTTCTTGTAAACTGTTACCTGACCAAGGCCGGCATCTTAACGCTTCCGCTGCCGCCCTACAGACCGGATGTTTTATAATATCACATAATTCTAAGATTAATCAAAGGATATATATGTAATAAAGAAAAAAATACTACTGAAAATAAAACTGAAAATAAAACTTTTGTAAGAATAGTTTTAAAATTTCTATATTGAACTGCAGGGGTACAGCTTGGCTTACCTCTTCTTCTTCTTCTTTATTGGCCACTTTGAAGGTCTGGGCCTCTGCAATTAATGACCTCCAGTCGCTTCTGTTCCGTAAATACCGGCACAAATTATATATTTCATCTGTAGATTGAAGAAGTCACACGATAAGGTATCGGCCTGCCTAAAACCACTTTTGGTATCAAATGGTTCGGAAAGGTTCTTTCCTATTTTGACGGAGCTTTGTGTACTTCTCAACGTCATCATGCAAAGACGAACGTACTTTGCTGGTATACCAAGGGTAGACAAGGCTTCAAAAACCTTGACCTTATCGGCGTGTCGAAGGCTGATTTATAATCAACAAATAGATGGTGTGTGTTGATGCCTCTCTCATAGGTCTTCTCCAGGATCTAAAGCCACACTGATAAGGTCCAATCAGTGTGTTAATAAGCGGCTTTAGACGTTCACAAATAATGCGCGACAGAACCTTATACGCAATGGGAAGGAGACTGAACCCGCGGTAGTTGGCGCAAACTGCAGGGTTAAAGATTGGGCATAGGACACTTAGATAACAATCGTCGGCCATGCTTTCGTCAACCCATATACGGCAAAGAAGTTGGTGCATGCACCTTTCCAATTCTTCCCCTCCAGCCTTGAACAATTCAGCGGGCAGCTTATCCGCGCCTGGTGATTTGTTGTTCTTTAGCCTTTGTACGGCTAAACAGACTTACTGTTGGGTCGGCGGGTCTATCTCTACGTTGTCGGCTTACCTCACCTTTACTTTAATCCGAAAAAGAATAAACACATTCAAATTTGGCACACTTGTTCCCAATATATGTTGACACGATCAGCCACTTTTCATTTTTAGCTTCTGACAAAAATAAATCTTGTTTTGGTATGCCAAATGATACAGATAACCATTATTTAACTTATATATGACTTTTAAAAACTTTACTCACTGATAAAAACATTGCATGTTTCCTAAAAACTTCTGTTGTACGATTTTTGTTTTGTCCTTGAAGTCTTGCAATTTCAAGTTTTGCCGCTAGTCCTCACCCACAACAACAAAAACACAGGGACAATATTGTATTTGGCGAGTGGGTGACATTAGAAACCAATCTTTATGGCTTGCTGCTTTCCTGCCAAACATGAAATCCATAAACAGTCCTTCGGGCCACGCGATTTGCGAAAAGGATGCAGGCGCAGACAGACATCACATCCTTGCACTGGGTCGTAGGTGCATTACGGTAGCGGTGTGTACGATGTGCTGTGTTTGTGTCTGGCTTTCCGGCATGCCCAACACTATTGTCCTACCCGCCTCCTGAAATGGGTGCTCGTTGTCAACAGCAGTTTAGCCTCAAGGCCATAACGGCACAGCAGTTGCTATAACTGTCACGTACGTGTGTGTGTGTGTTTGTGTGAGCTTTGTGTGTTTGCGTCTATGTCAACACATACTTGAGCTTCCATTACACGGCCATGATTGCTTATTTTTTGCTTTCTTCTTTTTGGTTTGCTTACCTGCTCCTGCAGGTGTCGTGGCTGTTAGCGGTAGTTAAGTTACACGAATTTATCAAAATAAAATGTTATATGCCATATTTAAGAGTTAGTTAAGAGGTTGATTTGTGAGATCTATTGTTGATACTGAAGTATAATAACAAAAAACGATTTATGGCAGCATGAAACCAACAAAGAATCATATTTATCATAAATGTATGAGTATAACAGTTGTCTAACAGCTTGTTCTTTACATAATTGCACCTGTCAGCTGTCTTTAACTTTTGACAGCATTAAACACCCATGACACAGACATTGCACATTGGGGCAGAATCAACTTAAAATGCAACATACACAAGTAAGTCGAGTGCGCCGACTCAAAAATACACTGTCCCCCAGCCAGATATGATATGATATTTCTGATCACGTTCGAGTCTTTTGTCGAAGTCCGGTTGTTTTTTGTTATAAATGAAACTTTTGTCCGGTGAAAATGGTACCCTAGCCGTGACTTTTTTTAAAGAGTCATTTATACCTTTTGCGATATTCGACTCAATTTGCGTGTATTTTTCGAGTAGTATTTTAATACGATTGGTAAATCATTGGTTTTTTTGCTTTTGCTCATAACTTAAGAACTCGCTAGATAATCCTTATAACTAACTCTCTGTACAAACGATAGCTGAAATTGAAAATAAGTAAAGTACAAGAAGTTTATGTCCCATACATGTCAAACGTCTATCTCTTAAGATCTCTGAGATCTGTTTGTTCATACGGACGGACGGACATGTCTATATCGAATCTGCTTACTTTACTAGCAATAACCCGTCGCGCTTTGCTGCGCCTTCAACAGTATAGAACCACTGAAAACCTAGTTCCCATCCGCATCCCACCCACTCTCCACCCAATTCACACAAACTTTCCAAACAGTTTCCACCCACATACGACCACACAATCCCACCTACATCCCATCTACCTACATCCCACCAACCACACTTCCACCCACTAACCCCACTGCCCACATCCCACCCACCTCCCCATCCACTTAACACACATTCCACCCACTTGCCACACACATACCATTTTGACCTTACAAACCGAGTTTCAAGTCAATCGGTGAAAAATAGTATTTTTTCATGCAGAATATTTCGGGAATTTTCCCGCATTAGGGCGGATTTTCCGACATTGAAAAATCACATTTCAAATTATTTCGTATTCTACCCTTACAAACCGAGTTCTAAGTTAATCGGATGAAAAATATTTTATTTCATGCAGTCTTTTCCGGGAATTTTCCGACCGTTGGGTCAAATTTTCCAACATCGGAAAATCACATGTCAAATATTTCGTATTCTGTCCTTACAATCCGAGTTTCAAGGCAATCGGATGAAAAATAGTTTTTGCATGCAGAATTTCCGGCCGTTTTCCTCGTGAGCGGATTTTCCGAAATCGGGAAAACACGTGTCGAATCAGCATAGTACGCGATGCTTACAAACCAAGTTTCAAGTCAATCGAATGAAAAATAAAATTTTTAACATACAAACTTTTCCGACGCTTTTCCGGGTGAAATTTTTCAAATTTTTTTTTTCTTAGTGCGCGACTACATAACAAAACGAAGGTCTATGCCAAATCTCAACCTGTACGATAAGCCGTTGAGGCTTTGCGTTGATAATATGTCAGTCGGGCGTACAGATTTATATATATAGATATGGTCGAAAATTATTCCTTCTGCCTGTTTAATACTTATACACAAACTAATTAATGCAAAAAATCGTCAAACTGATACAAGTAAGTATCAATTTGATATCATCGAGATATAAATTTTTTATTATTCTTTGTTTTAATTGAAGCTTCATCTGAAAGACATAGCTAAAATATAACAGAATGAAAGAGATACAAAATACGCCCTAGAAAAAGAAGTCATCAATAATAAATAAATGAAACGCCTTCCGATCCGGTGGGAGTAATTTATTTTGTCGGTATATCCGTTTCCCGTTTTCCGGTTTAATGTGATTTAGGTAGTGAAAATGGTGAAATTACAGCAAAACTTCCCATTTGCATAAAAAATATTCTGCACTTATGCTGAACACCCAGACAATAAGATTACTCCAGAAAAGATCCGATGGGCGATCGATTCGAGTTATAAGTCCCGAGGGTTAGATGGAATGTTCCCAGCCATGCTAAAAACGATCAAATGCACAATCGTCCCATGGCTACAATCCATTTTTGTAGCATGCTTGAGGTGGAGCTATATACCTGTGGCCTGGAGAACAGCACTCATTGTATTCCTGCCCAAAGCAGGGAAATGCAGCCATTAAGCTCCATTTACACGACCGGATCACTCATCTGAGTTTTGCGTCAGACGAAAACTCATCTGATCAACTTAGTTTCGCTTTTAAACATGCCTGAGAAGCTCATATGGGTCAGTCATGGAACCATTGGTTCATCGGAATCATCTGGTTCATTTGAACATTGTGACGTTGTTTTGTTTATATAAAAGAAGAAGAATAGAAGAATATAAAGCGAAATGAACAAAGAAGCATTAAAAATTATAGTTGCCGTTCTGCCAAGTGAAAACAAGGATGAAAAAAATATGGAAGCAAAAAAGAATGTCCAAAAAAACAAAAAGTGTACAAAGCGAGCAATGTGGAGCCGTGACTGGCTTCGCCGAGTAAAATGCCGAGATGTGGCCCAGCTTGTGTTGTGAAAAATGCAATACGAGGATCCGAAAACTTTCAAAAATTTTAATCGGATGAGCATAGCATAAGGAAGTTCAATTTTTATTAAATTTATTCAAAGTGGAAAAACAGCTGTACCACTTACTGAATAGGTAGACTCCGATGCTCGAGGCTTATAAATCCGTCCCAAAAGCGAAGTCGGTGGAACCCATATGGTCTCTCCCGCTCATCCGAACCCATTCCGCTTTTGTTGTTGGCTTTTTTCAGCATGGCCATTTCATTTGTGAATTGGCCGCGCAAGTTACCTTACCTTGTTCTTAATATCCACCATTGTTTTGCCCTCAGATTGTTCTGCAAATTTTTTTATTGTGGCAATTCTGTACGATCTGCTTTTGTAGGTGGGATTGAAGGAGTCGTGCAGAGCAGGCTCAGCTCGTACAAGTCAATAAGTCGTGTAATGTATATAATAAAAGCAATAGTTATACAAATCATACACACTTACTTTCTTAATTGGTTGGGTCATGGCGATCCGCGTTCTAATGCTTCTTAAGTTGCAATTTATTTTTGTGGTTTTAAAAGGAATTAATTTGACATACAAAAAACTAATAGAACTGGTTCTATTTCGTCTGATCGCTCATCTGAATAGCTTCATGTCTACTTAGACCCTTTTTACACGGTCTGACAGGAAATCAGACGAAAACTCTGATGAGTGATCAGTCGTGTAAATAGAGCTTTAGCTTCACATCATTCCTGCTCAAAACAATGGAAAAGCAACTGGACCTTCATATAAGAGAAGGTATGAAGCTGACCTTGGATGGTAACCAGCACGCCGACACGAAAGGGAAATCGATGGAGACAGCGCTACACTCCCTAGTAGCCACCATCTAGAAAGCACTGTACCATCAGGAATTTGCCCTGGGAGCATTCCTTGACATTTCGGGTGCATTTAACAACGTCACTACAGAAGCAATAATGAGAAACCTAAGAGCCCTAGCAATATACACGGCATTGGACTCCTGGATATATGTATAACCTGCTCAGCTGCAGAAGAGTACAAGCCGAGTGGGGTACCACACTCGGAACGCCCCAGGGCGGAGTCCTGTCACATCTTCTATGGAACCTTGTGTTTAACAAACTACTTCGAAAATTTTTCAGGAAAGCACCCGACGACATAATGTCAGCTCAATCATGGACTCTACTCTCAAAGAGATACTAAAGTGGGCCACAGAAGCCGGACTTAGCATCAATGCGGAGAAGACGGACCTCATTCTCTTCACCAAGAGATACAAGGTACCGCAATGGACTAAAATACCTTGGAGTAGTAATCGATAGTAAACTATCCTGGAGACTCAATGTGGGGAAAGGGTGAAAAAGACTCATAAACATCAGAAGCTGCACCCTTCATCAGTTATACGACCGATAGTACTACACCGTATATTGGTATGGTGGCATGGTGATGGAAAAGGCCCAGCGGCAGGCACTGGTCTGCATAACGGGGGCGCTGAGGTCTACTCCAACAAAAGCACTGGAACACATCCTAGTTGTCAACCCCCTGGACTTCCAAGCACGCCTCATTGCGCACAGAACTGCCCAAAGTATTTGCGCGGCAGGCACCATGGCGCTATAAAGCTATGAACCCAGCACAGTGAGTAGAGAGATCAACAGTAGCACGGACTACATGATCCCAAAAACCAATTTCACAGGCGCATCAGCATTACTGGGACCAGAAGACTGGCGTACAGGACTGGCTCAGGAAGCAATGCACCTTTTCACGGACGGTTCAAAGATGACCTCAGGAGTCGGAGCAGCCGTATATTGCAAGCAGGCGGAATTGAGGCTCTCTTACAAACGGCCATACCACTGCAATTTCCAGGCGGAAGTTTTCGAAGAAAAGCAGCTGAATTACACTCACCAAACAATCAAATCAACATCAACTCCAAAAATGTTCGTTAAAGCAGATATGCAACTGATTCCCTCAGCACCTCCAGCAAGGTGCAAATCTACTGGATTCACAGCCACCAGGGCATTGATGGAAACGAAAGCAACACTTAACTACCTATCTCCCTACTAGCGTCTGCAGCAAGATGGAAGAGATAGCGGAGAAAGAAGCAGAGGAAAAAGAAGCAGAGGAAAACATAAAACATCTGCACTCTCCAAGTTTTACCTCTCTGGAAGAGGCGGCCGAGATTTCACCCAAACAACTATTGGCATTCGCCAAAACGTCAAAGATTCTCCAGGATTTCTAATGGAAATTGTACCCTTAAAAGCACCCGGCCTCACTAAGGACCGTAAGGTCTATGTGTGGCCCACCCACATGGGGCCAGCCGGAAATACCTACCCACCTATGCTAAACATAGCATTGTAAATCTCCAACTTAAGTTGAACTTTCCCCTGAAGGTCTAAAAGTGCCTTAAGACTACTATGTTCAATTAAGGAGCCACAATTTAACATAATAAATACTTTTTTTTTTCATTAGTTTAGCAATTATTTGTAGAAGAAAAAAAGCTGTATCAATCTACAAATGACCAGCTTGTGCAGAACAAAAAATTAATTGATATGTCAGATAAAGAAAGCTTGCTCATTAATCGAAAGATTGCTGCCATACTTTCAGCAAATTGTTTCAACATCTCTATTCTACATCTCTTTATAAAAATTTATTGAGAATGACAATTGTAAAGACGACGAACAAATAAGAAATATACAGATGAAATTGAATGCTACAAAATTAAGTATGGTATTCTACATATTTTGTGTTTCTGTGTTGGCTGCCCATTTTTATAGAATTCTAAGAAACGCATAAACTAGTACCTCTTGAACATCTGTAGAGCCTGTATACCGAGTAATTTAGTAATACTGGCTTTATTTTTTTCTGCTAAATAATTTCAACTTGTACCAGTGTGCACTGTCAAAATTCATTACTACGCCTAATGGGTAGGCAACACTTTTTTCCAAGAGTGAGAGCGAAAGAGAGTGACAGCGCGAAAGCAAATGCATACGACAGCTAATTGATTTCCGCTTGAATGGCTGATTGCCATTTTGGGTGGCTGTTTATCTTGCCAAACACTTGACACTCCAAATTTAAATTGTGTGGGGATCACGCCTCCCAACCATCTCCCCCTCAGTTTCTAATCCTACTTTAACTTAGTATGCAAAGCACACACCGTATACCGCCTACACGCACATGCCACGCTTTGCTAATTCAATTTGGCATTTGTTGTAAATGCTGTCAGCGTTTTACATTTGAATAACATGCGAAATTCATTTCAATTAGCCTCGCAGCTGGAGGCAGTCCGCCACATTGCCTGCAATCGCGTCCACAATGCCGCAAAGTGTGCAACGAAGCGTGCCTTGACTGAAGCTGACCGTCAACGTCAGTGGATGGGACTCTGACTCAAGTTGCTTTCCTGTTAGTTGTTGAGTGAACTTTTGCCTGTGGAAGAGGCAACGAAGTGGACGTAGACGCACTTATCAAGTTGGAATCAAAGTGAGACGATGCTCAAGTGGCAATGTAGAGCTTAGGCGGCTCTTCTTACCCGAGTGAACCTACTGATAAGCTATATGGGCTCAAGGGTAGGGGCGAAAAGTTTTCACAATGAAGCCATTAAATTATATTGAGTAGCTGCTGGAAATTATTGAAGTTCAACTATTAGACAACTAAGCAAAGTTGAAAGACTTACAGCATGATTTAGCTGGCTTTCAAATTACTAACAAATTCAAACAAAAGAAAAAGAAAACTAAAAATTTTCAATGAATACCAAAGTTGAGACATCTGCGAGGAATTTTCAAAACAAAATTTTACCACAAATGTAACAAAAAATAGAACAAATATTTGAAGCAAAAACAAAAATCATTCATTTATTTATCAAAGAACCAAAATAAATAAAACAAAATGTTTGTAAAAACATAAGCCATAAATAATTGTAAGGTAATCAATGACCCAGGTTACAGCAAAAATGCTTAAGCATGAAATCCATTTTTGTATTCAGTAACAAAAATACACCTTATATATAAAGTTTGTATGTACGTATGTAACAGGGAGAAGGAAACATATCCGACCCTATAGAGTATACATTATCTTGATTTCGTCCTAAGACTTTTTGTACGTTTTCTTATTAAGATTTAATGTAAATTTCTTGATATTTAGAGTTAAGTAAAAAAAATTCAAAAGATATGATGAGTAAAGAATATCAAAATAAAGAAAATGCTCGACAAATACGTCTTGCATATTTATTAAAATACAGAGTACATAGCAGAACATGTGTGGCCATGTATGGCGCAGCAGTTAGTCCATCTATTGGAGCCAGCTGTGAAGTAACTAGAAATGAAAAAGCTTCTCAAACTTTGCAATTCAGGTTTGGCACTAAACTGTAGGTCCCTTTGTATTGTGTGAAAAATTATAGGCACAAAACGGCAAGAGATTGAGAGAAGCTGGGCTTGGCCGTTTGGGGCTGTAAGGCCTATTTTGTAATGACATATTGTGTTATCGAAAACGTATTTCGATTTAACTAAAAAAGACTTGCATTAAAACTAACGGCCAGTTCTAAGCTCTCTCAAGAGCTGTAGCTTTTGGACTTAAAACTTTGAGCTAAAGCTTAAGCTTATTTACACCAAAAAGTTGAAGACATGGTAGCTTGTCCTATTTTTACTTTCATTGTTTTTGAGGTTCCCAACCGATTAAAACATTGATTGTATGGTAGGGCAGGTGAAGCGATGTGTTCTCCAGCGATAAGCCTACTGAAGATTCATTCAGGAGGATGAAACGGTACCGTATAGGCAACCAGCTCATTTTTGGTGTACAATAATGCATAAGTTGTTTTCACTTGTGAACAAACACAACTTTTTCGGACCTAGAGCCAGCTTAACCCATTTTACGCCGCTGTTCGACTAGTCGAACAGCAAAATTGCCTATTTTAACAAAATTTTTACTGGGATCTGGTAAATCCAATTGTTTAGGTAATTACACTATACTATAGTAAATTTCATTGGCTTTTAGACTAAAAATATTGCGAGCACCCCACACGTTACAGGTGAGCTTCAGGTAGAGGTTGAAAAAAACCTTACATGAAGACTCCTTTTCTACAAGCTAAACAAAACATAACTCTTAATTTTTTTTCCAAAAGTCATGAATTATTTTAAGGAAGGTCGAAAATTATCCGTAATACGAAAAGACGAAGAAAAAGTAGCACTAGGCACTTAGCACACCTGCGAAAGTGTCTGTTCGAGTAATCGAACAACGACGGTAGCAGTCAAATTAACTTAATTTGTTTGATACCACAAAATGCCTCAAAGAGAAAATTATTGGTCCACAAATTCAACGCTTGATATTAAAATTGTAAGTCAAACCATGTCTCGGGAAATGTTTACAAAATAAAGAAAGCCACACTTCAAGGATAATGATTGAGTCATCCGTAGCAACAAATATGCAAAACTCCGCACACTCTTTGAAAAAATAAACAACAAATTAATGCTGTTTGGGGTTTTTCCGATGTACATTTGTCTTATGATGAGCAAAAATACCATAAATTTGTCGTCGGATCTGCTGAATGTACAGGGTTGCCCATATTCGGCGGACTCATGTTTTTTTTAAAATCAAAGAAAAAAATAAAAATTTGGCGGTTGGCAATCTTAATCATTTAATTTGTTCCAAGTAGATTTGTTTACATCAATTTTTTGAATATGATATCTCTCAAATGGCCACCTCTGGCGTGTGGCGTATTATGCCCTTTTGGCATTTTCCATCGATTTCGCCAACATTTCGGCCGGAATAGCGGCTATTTCTTCACGAATGTTGTCCTTGAGCTCTTCTACGGTCCTTGGCTTGTTAACGTAAACCTTTGACTTCAAATATCCCCACAAGAAGGAGGTCAGGGCGGCGTCAAATCGGGCGAACGCGGTGGCCAGTCCAAATCACCATTCGACATCAAACGGCGAAACAATTTCTTGAAAATCGGTGTAGCCGACTTGTTTACGGTGAAGCGCCGTCTTGTTGAAACCAGAACTGCCTCATACGCTTTCGACGAATAAAGCAAT